>PVJH01004703.1:0-121752 GCA_004026705.1 Nesogale talazaci | reverse complement strand
GTCTGAGACTATAACTGTTGACAGGAATAGAAGGCCTAGTCTTTATCCACCAGAGCTGCTGGTGCTTTTGAACTGCTGACCATGCAGACTGAAACTCACTAGGGGTCCAAGGTCTTCATCAACTCTGAAGGATGTTGGTGTCAAGATACACAGGCATTTTCAAGGACTATTAAAGAATGCTGAACTCAAATAAAGACTTTTGTCTAGAGCTGACAGAGAAAGAAAATTCTTTGCTAGAACTGTTGCTGAATTTGGACTCCTCATAAAAACGGAGAGTGGGTTTGAGTCATAACTGACTTGATGGCATCCAACATAGTACAACAAACACTTGAAGAACTCATTGGTCGCAGACATCATTTGCCATATCTCTAGTAGAGCAGCACTAGACAACCAACACAGTCATAGGCACTGGTCTTCACTAACAGTGTTGGATTTCAGGGTAAATCTTGAATTTTTTTTCTCCCCATGAGTATACCTTCAAATTTGTCATTTCCACAATCATGGACCACATCATTGATTTGAAGTGGCCTAAGACAGTCTATTTCGGCACTCTAATGTCTAGGCATGCTCTTCCATTGTTGACAACTCCCCATATACCTTGATTCATATTTGTGTGCAATCTATGTTCTAACTTTTAATAGATATTTTAGATGTATCTCAAAAGCTTTATTCATCCAGGTCATTAAGGTCAACTCTACTTTAAAGAGGTAGCTCTTTCTTAACACTGTTTGAGTGCTTTCAATTGGAAGGCTTCATGTTCCAATACTACATCAAATATTCTGCTGCTATTCTTTAATTTTACACTAGCCATTTCTATGCCCCAAGAAGTCCATTCCAAGATTATCACACAGCCTGCCTTAGTCTAGAATCTCTTATGAGAACTTGTCCGCAATGGGGACCTGGCTGGTATTTGAAATCTTGGTGGCATAGCTTCCAGCATCACAACCACAGAGAAGCCGCCCCCACAGGATGCCCAACTAACAGACAAGAATGATCAAGCCCATGGAAAACAGTATATCCTCAAAATGATCACAATGAATGCACATTTGGAAGGTTAATGAAGTTGGATCAGACTCTCAAAAAGTTATGAAAATTGTTAAGAAAACATGATTTTCCTCAGGAGAAAATATATGTGTAACCCACAAAAATAGCCATCATACTGTTGGATTAAAAGAATTATGGATTGATATGTGGGAGGTCAAGGGCCCTTGGCGTCCTCACCCAGACCTAAATCAGTTGGGGGGTGGGGGGTAGAATGTACCAACTGAAGGAATGAATGAAGTGTTTCCCAGCTGTAAAGGCCTGTGACTGCCCAGCAAGGGTGCATGCTATTCTGCCAGTCTGTCCTCCGTCTTCAAATTTCAGGTCACCAAGTTCTGAGGTGGTTTGTTACATAGTAATACATAATGAACCCAGTCATTCAGATCTCTTTTTGCACTTTACCACTGAAGAAGCAGTGGGGTAACTGGGAAATGATTCAGAGTGAATCACTCCCCCCCCCACCCCCGACACCGATTATGAAGCGCCTGTACTGTGAGAACCTTTCGTGAGAATTCATATGACTAACGCCTTTCCTCATGCTCTGGTTCTATCCATAGATTTTTTTTTCCCCAAAGCATCTTTGTCACTAATCATCTCCTGCTATTTTCCCCAAACCTACCATCAAGTGCAATCATTAGTTCTTCATAAAAGGGACTTTTTCCTTTAGGCCAATGACATTTACGTCCCTGGTTTTGCTTACTGTTAGGTGATTATTTGTTTACTAACTTTCAAGCTGCTCACCCACTGCTGCTGAATGTATTCTGACTCATCGCAATCCTTTAGGCCAGAGAAGAACTGCCCCAGGGGATTTCCAGAGCTATAATCTTTACAGAAGGAAAAGGTCTCATATTTCCCCCGTGGAATGGTTGGTAGATTTAAACCAACCACAGTTCTGCTGGCAGCCACATATTTAGCGACTGCATCATCAGGGCTCTTGAACGTATTCTTCTTGGAGAGGCCAGCTTATCGTGCAGAGTCATCCATACAAGATGGTGCACAAGAGCTCGACACAAGTCCATGTCTTAAGACCATAACCTGGATGTGCGTTTTTCATTTGTTCTTCTACAAGACAAATGCTTCTAAAAGTCCTTGTCCAACTCGGCCCTGCATTCATTTAGCATTTCATGTCCCTCGTATGCCTCTGATAACACAGATGCTCAAAATCTTGCCTTTTGCAGATCTCAATTTGAAGGAAACCCAAATCCTCCTTATTCTAGCTGCTTGCCCTAGCCATTTCAATCAAGGTTGCTGTTTTCCAGCTCTTAAGAGTGATTGGATGTCCTCTACCTATCCACTTCCTGGAGCTTCCATGCTGCAGTCACCCCCAGTACCATTTTGTGTGTAAGTCAGGGCTTATATATACCACAAATAGAAGTTGACTTTGGATTAATTAAAAGGAAAATCATTTATTGGGTAAAATAATTTTATTCTATGAGAAGAATATTGTCAAAGTTAAGGAAGCAGCTCAGAAAATGGGCATGCATAAAAAATGATTGTGCACTGAATCAGGATAGAAAGCTGGCAAAAATGCTGGACAGTTCTCATCAGACGCTACTGCTGCCACTTGTGCCCACACTATAGCTGCCACCCAGCACTGGCTGTCACCATGGCAACATTGCCAATTCTACTTCTGGGGGTTTGATGGTACTACTGCTTTTTCTGAAGCAAGAAATGGTTCTCCAGTGTCCATTCTGAAGAAGCCTTGTTCTTGCAGTGGCTAAGTGCTGACTGGCAACCAGAAAACAAGCAGTTCAAACCCACTCCATGGAAGAGAAATGTAGCTACTGGCTTTCATAAAAACATCCACCCTCCGGAAGAGTCCTGCTCCGTCCCATAGGACAACTTGAGTCTGTCAGAATCAGCTCCACAGCAGGCACTCCATTTGGGCTTTATTTTCTGTCTTGGTCCCTGCTTCTTTTTATAGTCATTAACTCCAGATGCTGGATCCAAGATAGCATTTGATTGGCTGAACCCAGGTCAAGCTTGTGTAGTTGTCATTTCAGGATTTGAAAAGCAACAAACTAGCCTTGATTGTTTTAGTGTAAGATGGATCCTGCTTACCGCCAAGGTTCACGCTCAGATAATTTCATAAACATAGAAAGGAAGTTCAGACATTAGTTAAAGAAGAAGACAAATGCACATTATGTGAAATATTGCTACTATCAGGTTCCCACTATATTGTAGTCAGTGCCAATCTTCTTCAGGAGTTCATTTAAGTCAAGGGATTATACGCATACTAATTTTGAACATTTTACCATATAAGGTACAAAGCTAAGTAAATAAATAAGAGATTGTTTATATATGTATTTCAGTTGGGGAAATGTGTACAACTTGAACTCAAAGATACAGGAACATGCAAGTGTTCTAAGTTTGACAAGTATTTCAATTACAGTAACTGAAGTCCATAATCATTTCTACAGAATTGCAAATTGCTACTCTGTTGTATAAATGAAAATTTGTTATGGAAAGGACTTGCATCAGATTCAAAAAGATGAATTTAGGTTAATAAAACAGAATTAATATTTTAAAAATATTAGCATCTGAACTTAAAGATTTCCATTAACCAATGAGTTATAATTATTAAAATATAATTTTATATATTCTGAGCTAACTTCAAATAAGAGGTTTAAATATAACCTGACCTCTGGTCTTCACTTCATATGTGAACTGTGCTAAATGTGGAGGAAATATGACCATCTGAATACATGATTTATAGAGGACTGAAAAGACACGGATTAGAAAACATTTAGACATGACTGATGATGTTAGTTCTAAATGAAATATAGTCACAAATTTATCAAAATGATCTGACTTTTCTCAGCATTCTGTTTTAAGACTATGTATTCACAAAGCTTTTTTAATCAGGAAAAAAAGCATTCCCATGTGTGGATGAATGAAGGGGCTAACTGGACAAATCCTCTAATGCCATAGGGCCTTTCAGACTCATTGCCAGCACAATGTAGACAGACTAGAAGGACAATTCTAACAATCCAGGAGAAATTCTGCATGTGGGCCATAAGAATTAATGATGGGCTTGATGCCATTTAGTCTCACTAACACTCTAGATGCTTTAGAACTATTGTTCCAACGTCTACTCAAGTACCAAATCATCGACCAGACAGATAAGTTCAGGTTCTTATATCCCTATTCCCTATCTCTCTCCATGTTAGTCTGGGTGGACTAGAGAAATAACTCCTGAAACACTCATATAATAGAGAAATTTATATCAAAGAGTAATTGTATATTAAGAAAACAGTCCAGCCCGGTCTAGATCAAGTCCATAAGTCCATTATTAGCCCCTGTGTCTGATACCAGTCTATAATTTCCTCTTCAGACTCATGCAACGCATGCAATGACACTGAATGCAGGGAGATCACAGGGCTGTGGTGGGGGAGGGGGAGTTTTGTGGATACAGTGGCAATGGAAGCATTCCATTCCACTGCTGGCGTGGGTCTCCATGTGGCTCCTCCATCTCCAAGGCTCTGTTCCCATCAGGGGTTTCTATGAGGCTTGTCAACAGGAATGTGTAACAATGAATGTGTAACATCTCCAGGGAGAAGGATCAGAGTTCCCAGAAACCACCGAAGAAAGCTATTCCTACACAGAGGCCTCATTGGTTGTGACCTGATTGACAGACTAGCCTCCACTCTTTCATAAATTGACAGGAGATTATGTAACTGTCACATACATTCTCTATCTCTTTGCATTTTCTTTCTCTTTGAACTCACTTTTCTATTTACCATGCTACCATACATCCAACTTTTGATTACAGAAAAGTTCAACCAGAAGTAGAAAAGGACAGAAGAATTTAACGATGCTCTCTATATCCATTTCCTAGCTTCAGTAAATATCAATTTAGTGGCAGTATCATTTTCCTTCACTAACACTCCCCCTCCCATGTTATTTCTAAACATATATCATATGATTTATCACAGATTAAGAAATTTTTATTAAAGAACTTTATAATCCAAAGTATATTTCTTTGCTTAGTTTATCAATTCTATTACCTAAAACAGAAGTGACACTCTGAGCTCTTCCACATTAAAGAATTGCAAAATTAAAGAAAGGAATGTTTTAAATTTTCAAACCTTGCTGAAAATTGTTTTTCCCAGGGTCTGTAAAGTACTAATTTGTTTTTATTTTTTACTAAATTTTTGTTTTGTTTTTAAATGAAAAATTGATGCAAGGTTAGCATTGTTTGCTAGGATTGGCATTTGCCTCCTACAATCAACTCAAAGTTTTCTTTTTTCTTTTTTTAAGCTTATATTTTGTAATTCCCCTCCCCCCCCCCTAGTATTTAAGTTTTTCATTGTTTGGTGAAATTTTCTTCAATGAACCACAAATTTCTTTTTGCGGTGTCTGAACATGTGAAAAAGTTGAAACACCAGTGGAACCGTTAGCTGCGTTCTGAGCAGGTTCTTCAGCACGCAAGAGCTTCGAGTTTCCTCATTCTCAGAGCTAGAGACTGTAGAGCCAGAAGCACCTGGAGGTATTTGGAATCATCAATCTCCACAGGCAAGTCTGCGAGTTCACCAGCCAGACTTTCCCCCAACATTTGCTTTTGCTCTTGAGGATGTCGGCCTATATGATGCTATCTGGAACTATCTCAGTAAGTATCTCTACAAGTTAATGATGTCTTTTAAAAAATCACAATGTGAGGCCGATCCCCGGTGGCATAGTGGCTGTGCGCGGGACTGCGGCCCACTGGGATGGAGGTTCGATTCCAGCTCCACGGAGCAAAGCCTGGGCCTCCTGCTCCCACCACCTGAGGGCAGTGATGCCCCCCAAAACAAAACAAAACAAAAAAAGTTCCCCCCCCAAAAATCACAATGCTCCTACCACAAATAAAATTCAAGGTGCGTCATTAAGGAGATAATTTGAATTTATTAATGAGATACTTTTGAAATCATCTCCAATGATTTCAATTGCATCATACATAGAAGTGCAATGTTTTGGAGTTGGATAGACAAATATGCATCTAGATTAAGTCCTCACATTGCGACTAGTTGCTATTTTTCCTTAGTCTTTAAGTTCTCCCTTCATCCCTGCCCTTCTCTCCTCTCGCCCCGCCCCCCCCCCCGCCCCCTGCAGTGCATGTGTTGAAGAAATCAGGTCACTGGTCCTGCAGAGTCTCCCGCAGCCTGTAGCTGTGACTTTTTGAGAACAGAAAATAGGAGAGTGTGAGGTGTGAGTATTCACAGTCTTCCTCTCCTGGCCCCTCCAAGAAATCTGACTTTGCCAGGACAGTTCCTGGGATTTGGTGCCACAGAATCTATGTGATAACAGAAGGCAATGGATTGAGTTGAAAAGGGGACCAGGAATTTGCTTTCACAACTGTCCAGATATACTTGATCTGATGCAAGAAAGTAAAAATGAACAGGGATAAGAGTGGGAGACTGGAAAATGGTGAAGAAAGACTCTGGAGAAGGTGCAGTCTGTAACTGAGAGCAAGCACATACTGTCGAGGGCAAAATTGGGGGCACAGGTTTGGCGTGTCAGTTTGCCTTTCTATGGGTGCTGCTGGGTTAGCAGAAATAGAGTTCCGTGGGTTTTTGGTGTTGCTGCTGATCAGAAGCATAAAGCTCCAACCTCGACCCTTTGTGTGTTCAAGAGGTTTAGGAAATTCTGGAATTATTTTTATTTTCTCTTCTCCCCCTCAACACATGTTGGACATGAATAGAAATTGAACAATTGAGGTCCCAAATATCAACTCTTTCCAGGGTCCTTCATTCATAGGGAAACTCAGAGCACCATTCGTGGCAGCAACTCCAACCTCCTCAGTGGCTGGATGGGAA
Organism: Nesogale talazaci; assembly: GCA_004026705.1. Taxonomy (NCBI): domain Eukaryota; kingdom Metazoa; phylum Chordata; class Mammalia; order Afrosoricida; family Tenrecidae; genus Nesogale; species Nesogale talazaci. The sequence goes on along the minus strand of PVJH01004703.1, from coordinate 114,916 downwards.
TTTCACGCTTTTGTCTTTCTTTTCCACTCTATTCAGTCAGGAGTCTGTATCAGGTCATCTGCTTTGGGCTGCAAATAATTAAAATGCTAACTGGAGGTCATATAAATAAGAAAAAATATTTTATATAATAAGTCAGTCTAGGCTAGAATGGATCATTTATATCTCGTGCGCATCCTTAGCCCTGTTATTCTGCCTGACATTAGCCTTTCTCATGATCTTAATATGGTTATTGGTGCAATAGTTATATTTGTTAGAGTAATCATATGCAATAGTTACAACCATCACATCTTCACAAAACACTATCCATACAGGAGAAAGAGGAACTTCTTTTTATTTCTTTTTTAGGACAGAAAAAAAATTCCTTTTTACAGGGCCTGAATCCTTTGCTAGCGTCTCTCAACCACTCCTTCTCCAGAATTACCTCTCCTTAAACACATCCTTGACAAGTCAACAGAATGACGATGATTTAGTTGGCCAGGGCCCCTAATACCATCTGAGCACAAAGCCCTGTGCAGGGCGAATGCCTGAAGACAACAGCAGAAGTGATCTCAGGAATGGTGACATGAGAGCATAGCCATTTATTTAGGGTCTGGTTTATCTGACAGCAAAGTGAAGAAAACAAATCCTTAAGTATATATGAACAGCCATCTATAAAAGAAAACGTATTGTTGGAGACGTTTGGTGTCTGTCTTTCCTCAAGATCCTGTTATAAACAATCCCATTTCCCTGGCTGTAGGTTTGAAAACATGTTCATGGGAATGAAGGAGAGAGCATGAAGTCTGACAAGACAAGAGGGAGCACATTTGGGAGGGAGAGGAGGGACTTTTGTTGAAGTAGTTCCTTTTATTCTGAAGAGTCAGAAGATCAAAAACAGGCACAGAGGGGTGACATCAAAGTTAAGAATTTAAAAAAGAGGTTATTTCTATTACCCAAATATACTGAATATACTAGGGATGTAGAATGGAGACTGTGATAAGGAGTGGTGCACGTAACTAACTACCCATTTACGTGGAGTATCTTTTTTGGTATACTTAGTATGAAAAACTAGTAGGGGTCAACTCTCCAATGCAATTGTCAGAAGTGGCCAGTGGAGAAGGAAGACGTTTTTGACAAATGGATTGCATCAGGTAGGACTTGGATTTCAAAAAGTATGAACATTTTCTGAAATGCATCCCCTTATGTGTTATTCCCTTATGCTCAGCCTCTTTTCCCCATATAACCCATGATCTATTTCCACTGTAAGCTAAGAAGAATGTGCACACATCTAATTATTCTCTTACGTATACCATTACCTCTTTGTCCTAGATGAATCATAGTCTTTATTAAGACAAAGTTCTATTTTCCACCCTTACTTACGTGTGCAGATCACTACAAAATAAGATCATTGATTCCACTGCCTCTTTTTTTTTTCATGCTACAGATTTTCTTGGATTTTTCATTCATTCTGGTCAGTTGACTACCACTCAAACACCGTTAACCATAATATTAGTATATGATTAAACCTCAAAACCAACTGCTAACTAAATATGCCCATCTGAATAGCTTATCACCTTCTCATAGTCTACAGCTTTAAAGCCAATGCCCTCAACTTTGCCCCTTCCCTCCCACTTCTCATATACTCAGAATCTAAACCATTGATTCATTCATGTTTAGTGCTAGACATTCTGAGCAATCAAATGCTATAGAGGCCACAGTTTCCTTTCTTAGAATCTTATTCCATCCGTTCCCTATCATTAAATAAAAGAAGCAGGAGAAAAAAAAAAACAGTGATCAACCTCTGTATTTGTTTTCTAAAATCTTTTGGCATTCTTGGTTACATATTTAAAATAGTGTTTGTTTCAACTAATGTGGGTATTTAAAAAAAGAGAGACCACCACACTTCTGTTTTCATTTGGTTTTACTAAGGAATTGAATTTATGCCAAGTGAATAAAGTGAATGACTTAAGAGGTAAGATGATATGATTAAGCAATGTTGTTTTTTCATCGAGATAAGTCCAATCATGAAAGTTTTAAAGTGACATATAATAGAGATACAAGACAGAAACAGCAATGACTCATCTATATTCAATACAAAAATGACTTGAAAAGAGGATATTTTGGGTGAGCAAAAATGAACTCAGGAACACTTTGATCACATAATTAGCTTTTAAGGAACCAGTTTACTTTTTTATCTAATAAACTCTTTCATTAAGATATGCACTGGAAAGGTCAGCACTCTCTCTGTTATTCTAACTCTAAAAAGTACCCAGAGTCTGTTTTTGTTTTTTAAATGAGGATAATGCCTAAATTATTTCTGTGCATAATTTATTTTTTGTGGATATGGGTCATAACAATTCTAATATGAAAAAATTAAAATAATTTGTTTCAGTAATTAGAGTTAAGAAGATATATGGGCTTATTATAAAGTACAGGGAAATAAGTCATAGTCACAAGGTCCTACCATACAATGTAAGTTTTTATAGGGCACACACACACACACACACACACACACACATAGCGTGACGGAAACTCAAATAATGAGATTCCATCTTGAAGAGTAGGAATGAGGTAATCTTCCTGGAAAAGGACACAGATGAGCTGGATCTTGTGGATGAACTGAACAGGTAGGAATACACGCCAGGCAAGGACCTGCCTGCTGGTTCATGATACTGGTTCATGAAGAAGAAGGTGGAATGTCACAGCAAAGTAAGTGGGAGGAACTGGAAAGTAGGCATGATGAGTCGTAAGGTTGGTTTTTCCACCTCAGGCTTCCAAATCAAAGACCCAAATCATTGCCATTGGGTCAAGTCTGACTCACGGAGACCCTATAGGGCTGGGGAGAACGGTATCTGTGGGTATCCAGACCTGTAACTGCTCATGGGAATAGAAAGCCTCATCTCTCTCTCAGAGCAGCAGGTTTGAACCGCTGACTTTTCTGTTACGAGCCCAGCCCATAACCACTTTACCACAAGGGGGATGAACAAGAGCCTTGGTCAAATTAGGGTGAAGGGAGAGATTGGGATTAGAAGAACATGGTACTCACAGGAGCTCTGGATAAAGATAAGCCACTGATATCAGGGCTACAACTTGTTTTGCTCCACTTCAAGACCCTGCCAATACTTTGACTTCCACCCAGATGTACTGAATCAAAATCTGCAGTTCAACACAAGCCTTAGGTGATTCTTACATAGACTTGTACATAAATATTACCTGGAGATCTTGTTGAAATGTCCACTTTCACTCACTCTTTCTGGAGTGGAAAAGCATTGCTTATCATAGAATTGATTGCAACTCATATAACCTTATAGGACAGACTAGGTTTCCTAGGCTGTTATCTTACTCAATAACAATTGTTATGTGAAAAGCAATTATACAACAAATGTCGTGTTTACAAATATCCATTACAGAGTGTTTTCTGGGGAACTTGACAAAAGACATCATGGTACTGACTTGTTTAGTAAAACAAACAATACTGAGCATTGAAGTCACTTGATTTGTAAGAAGTAGACACTAAGTCCTCTAAGCGGACATTCTCTTAGGGTTAATTGCATAAAAGAAGGATAATATATACGCTAAAGAAATTTATGAAATATGTGCTTTCTTTTCATACTTGCATCTTGAATTTATCTTTTATCATGTAAATTATTGTGAATTAGCCACAAGGAAAAAAATGTTCAAAAGAATAACAGATTTTATGACTGCTTTTCTTTCCCACACCAAAAATAAGCAAGTTAGATATTAAATTGGACCAATTGATACATAGAAAGATGAATAAGAATGCAGTAAGAGAAAGGCTTGAGGAAGGCTTATTAACTCTCTGTGCTATGTAGCTGACACAACCTTGCTTTCTGAAAGTGAAGAGGACTCGAAGCACTTGATAATAAAGATGACAGCTTGCAGCTTTGAGTATGAAGTATAACTCAAAATGAAAATGCCACAAATCTCATTATTGGACCAATGGGTGACATCATGACAAATGGAGACAATATTGAACCTGTCAAGGATTTAGTCTTGTTTAGATCCACAATCAATGCTTACGGGAGCAGCAGTCTAGAGATCAGACAACACATTGCATTGGGTTAATCTCCTACGCAAAGTCTCTGTGAAGTCTTCAAGAGCAAGGCTAGTGCTTTGAGGACTGAGGTGTCCTGACGTAAGCCAAGACACTTTAACTTGTCTCCTAGGCATGGGAAAGTTAGACATGGAATAAGTGCTTTAGGATGCATTGTCTAGAAAGAAAGAAAATCAGGGACACCCATATACATATAGCAAAGAGTTTAAATCAAGAAGAAGGTCATATCAAGAAGGTATCTCAGCCCAGTCCATAAGAACAAGTCCATAAGTCTGGTGCATGCACAGATCCTCTTCAGACTCACATAGCTGCAGGTTAATGTTGCAGAAAGGTGAAGTTGGAGGTCTGAAGGCCAGCTGATGGGTGCAGGGCGACGTGGATCCAAGGTGAACCTATTTCAAAGAACTCTGATTGGAGATTCCAGACTCCAATCCTAACTTGAGTGGGATCTAACTCAACCCGTTCCCTGTATCATTGTGGGGAATCAAGACTTCTAGCCAAGTGGAAGAATGTGAATGACTCTGCAGGACATTAAAAGAAGTGAAAAAGTCCATTTGGAAATGTCATATACTCTAAGATTCTATTTGTGTGACATTCAAAAATGACAGTGGATACCACGGACTAAGGATGGTGGAGGGAATGGAACAACCAAAGGTTGCTTCAGGATTTTGTGTTGGTAGGATGTTTCCATATCTTAGTGCAGTGTTAGTTAAACAAAGATTTTGTTGCTAGGTGTCATTGAGCCTACTTCAATCCATAGGGACCCCATGCACAGCAGTCAGAAACACTGCCTGGTCCTGTGCCATCCCCACAACTGTTCCCCTATGTGAGTCCACTGTTGCAATCACAGCATCAAGCCATCTTGCTGAGGGCCTTCTTCCTTTTCATCGCCCTTCTACAGACATTTCTGACTTGTAAGATGACGTTGTACCATCCCTGCCTCTAAGGAGGCACGCTGGCTGGGTGTCTTACAAAACAGATTTGTTTGTCCTTTTAGCACAACCCATGGCACTCTCAACAGTTCTCATCAGCACCTCTACTCAAATGTGGAGCTTCCTCTTCATCCTTCCCCATCCCACATCCACCTCCTACATGCCAATGAGATCTTCTCCCAGTTCTCCATAAGGTTTTCACCAGCTCCTTCCCCCAAAGTGGGTAGCTGATTCCTTCTGCATTGTCTGTTCTTAGTCTGAAACCACTGAATCCTGTTCACTTGTGTGTATGCCAAGTTATTTTATTATTTCTGTCTCCAATAGTTTTATTAATATAAAACTCAGATATCATACACTTCCATAGTTGTCCCTTTTTAAAAGAGTTATATATACATCATTTATAGTCAGTTCTAATGCACTTTCCCTCTTCCTACATTTATTATTTGCCCCCAAATGCCACTCAACCAAAACCCCCATGCCCGATAAAGCATACATCAGTGATTGTCTCTATGCTTCCACTCCTTCTGTATTTCATAAACTGGAAAACATAATAGAAGCAATAAAAATACAAATGAAAACAGAAAAAATTAAAGAGGAAAAGAGAGCAAAGCAATATTAAAATAAGCCAGAGAGAACATTTCTGTTGTGGAACAGCTTAGAAATACTCAAACCTAGAGAAAATTTGGATAGGTCAAGAAAGAAGCTAAATGAGCAGGAATCATATACTGCAGTTCCATTCACCATAATCAACTCTACAATAATCTCTGTCTCTTAACAAAGTTATTCACGTTCCTTGGCTCACACATGGTATTTCTAAAAATAGTTTAATATATAATTCATGAATCATACAATTTAGTGGTTCAAATATATTAGAGTTATTCATTCATCACCACAATAAATTTGAGAACAGTGTTTTTCATCCTTGTATACATTATTAGCTCCCCTCATCTGTCATAACACCAAAGAACTATTAATCTAGTAGCTGCCACTATAAGTTTATATCCTGAGTTTCATATAAAGAAAATCATTCAAAAAACAAGAAACAAAACAAAACCCAACAACTACAATAGAACAAAACACAGAAAAACCTCAATCCAAATGATAGCAAAATGTAATAAAGATTAGAACAAGAAAGAACACTATTTGAATGGAATTAAACTAGGAAGAAAATGTTCTATGTGGGAGTAGAAATAATTAACCATTAATTGTGTCACCTTTTACCTTTTGTGTTTCATCATTTAAAGTATTCCTAAAATAGGGAGGTACAGAGTACAGGATATTTTTTTAAAGAATGAAAAGGTCTAAAATACTGACTCATTAACTTTTTGAAACTATATTCAGTGGGAGAAGTTCAAATTTTAACTTATAACAATAGAGTCCTTAGACCTTGAAATCCTTAAACAAAAATCAAGATCACTCTCTACTCCTATAAAGCAAAATACAAACTTGCTGCCACAGGTGAATTCTGACTCACAGAGACTCTATAGGACAGAGTAGGCTTCTCCAGTAGGTTTTCTAGACTAATTTTTACAGAGTAGAAAGTCTCATCTTTGGTTTTGAAATGCTGACATTTCCATTGACAGCACAATATATAATCCCCTCCGGGGGCAGGGAGCCATTTAAATCTTTGTATGTATGTATATTCGCTTGTATAGGTGCTTCAGTTCATCAGTTTAATGGGTTACCCATTTCCATGGGTTAAGTTTTCCATCAACTTCTGTAGGAAGTCCAAAGCATTCATTCGTCCTCTGAAATGGTATGTATTACATGTACAATAGGACCCCGATGTTAATCCATTCTCGAAGGAGCATTGAGATGATTTGCAGTCAAGTTCCAAATCAATTTTTCCCATAAGAAATAACTGAAGGTGGATGAATCCATTCTTGACCAAAAAACTTTTACCCTAACCTTGCCTTTTAAAACAAAACATTACACAGAAATTTCAAAGTAAATAAGTGAAGAGTTAAATAGTACCATTTGCATAAGAAGCACAAGATTAAAAATGTTTTTTTAATTATTATTATTTTTTAGGCATCATTGCCCTCTGGTGGTGGGAATAGGAGGCCCAGCCTTTGCTCAGTGGAGCTGGAATTGAACCTCCATCCCAGTGGACCTCAGTCCTGCACACACCACTACACCACCTGGGCTCAACCCAAAACGTTTTTAACAGCTATAGTGTGGCCCATACCTTGATTGAAAAGGATCTGGATCTGTGGACACAGATGTGAACAGGAGGGAAGAAGAGTCACTGCATGGTAGGAGAATTCCTCTCCATCAAATCAACTGATAGCTGCTTTTCAGGAGATTTTTTCCCCCTTCTTTGCCTTTCTCTAAAAGAACAACAACAATAAAAACCTGTCTAATGTGGTCTGTTCTTGGTGTTTCCTTAACTGCTTTCTGAAAATGTTTACTAAATTATCATCAACCGTATCAATACCATGGTTAACCAGTTCTTTATCAAGATGATTTTTGTCCAAAAAAATTTCTTATGACCCATGTTTTTTTAAAATCTAAAAATAGTACCAAAACCCCCCACAAAAACTAAGAACATTATAGCAAAACTCTTGGAACACAGCCACAAAGATTTAAACAACTTGTACTTACAATGCCAACTAAAGTTGCGAGATCGAAGCACAAACTGCTTTTGTTTACAAAAATCACCCACGTGTGGTTGGATTTTGATGTTTTGTTTGAGCTCTGATGCGACATTTTCTCCACCCATGAAATCCTATGAGGTTGAGCACTGCTGTGGTCAAGTACCGGGGTTCTGCTGTAAACCTCCCAGTACCATAGCAAGGTAAGCATTATGAGGCTGTGAGCTCAATTATGGATCTGTGGAAACCCAACCACCACTCCATGGGAGGAAAGCAAGGCAAATTGCTTCTATAAAGAGTTACTAGCTCAAGACCCCTGTGGAGCAGTTCGGCTCTGTCCAGGGTGGCTGGGGATCAGAATTGATTCAATGGCTTTGGCACGGCCTCAGTTTTGGGTAGTACATGCCAGACACTGGATTAGCCTGTGGTGCACATTGGTGAGGGAGAGTGAACACTGTGAGGCAGCTGTTAAAAGATTGTCAAAACATGATAGAACACGTCCAAAAATGTTATTGAATTTGTGAAATTGTTGAAGCCTCTTCCCCAACATATTTTCTGATTATCTAAGGTTTGTTGTGTTTTGTATTTGGATGTGATAGCCAAGCCCTGATTTTTTTTTTAAATCATTTTTTTGGTGGCTCGTACAAGTCCTATCACGATCAATGCATTCATCAATTTTATGCAGACCACATTTGCACATCTGTTGCCATCATCTTCCTCCAAACACCCTTCTTCTACCTAGGCCCCCGGTACTGGCTCCCCATATTCTCCTCCCTCCTCATTACCCCTCCCCTGTGAACCCTTCACGATTTAAAAATTGTTATTATTTTGGCATAGTACACTGTCAGATGTGTCCCTACACCCAGCTCCGCATTGTCCACACTTCAGAGAGGTGATCATATGTAGATCCCTACAATAGGTTCCACCTTTCTACTCCACCTTCCTTCCACTCTCCAGGCATCACCACTCTCACCCCTGGTCCTGAAAGGGTCATCTGTCCTGAATTACCTGTGTACATTCCTTGGTCTAACTGATTTGTGAGGTAGAATGGGGATCATGATAGTGGGTGGGAGGAAGCATTTAAGAACAAGGGGAAAGTTGTACACTTCATTGTTGCTACGCTATTACTTGACTGGCTCACCTCCTCCCTGCAATCCCTCTGTAAGGGGCTGTCGCTTTACCTATTGATGGACTTCTGATCTCCAAACTGTACCCCCCTTATTTATTTATTTTCAATTAAAAATCATTTTATTAGGGGCTAATACATAAATAAACATACTGTGACAAGAACCCTCGAACGTCCGCTGCCGTCATCCTCCAAACACTGGGCCTTTCCCCCAGCCCCTGGTGTTGGTTCCTCCAAGCCCGTCTTTATTTATTTATTTAGCATCTTTGCCTTCTGAGAGCTACCCAGAGCTGCCTTTGGATTTGAACCGCCAAGCCCACAGGCCGCAGTCTCGCACTCAATCACTTATGCCACCGGGGCTCAGCCCCATTCCCCCTTATTTATAATGATATAATTTTTAGTTCTTTGATGCCTGATACCTGATCTCTTTGACATGTCGTTGTTGCATTGGGGTGCTTCTTCTATTTGGGCTTTGCTGCTTCTGAGCTAGATCATACCCTGCTTTTTAAGTGTTTGTGTGTGTGTGTGTCTGTGTGTGTGTGTGTGTGTGTGTGTGTGTGCCTGCCACTCGGGCTTATGGGAGACTTAACATTAGTACCCATCTTCGCTATCTGAACGAAGCACAAAGATTTTCTCTTTCACTCAAAGAGGCAAAAATGCAGCAAGTCATTAGGAGGCAGCAGACACGCAGAGTGGCAACCACTGACTCGGTCACCAGGAAAGACCTTTAGCATCCAGCTGCCATAGCTTTGAGCAGTGTCTGTGAAGCTTCTATGTTAGTAGTATTTCAGGTTTTATTCGTTACTTGATATTATTTTTGGTTACTTTTTGGGCCTGGGAACACTCAAAAAAAAATTCCCTAATAACTTAATGGCAATTGCATCTTTGCTTTACACCTTTTTAGCTTATGAAAGAAAGGGCTTTAGGAATGCTCTGCTTTGCAACAGCAGGTGGAATGTGTATAAGAGTAACAAGACAAATCATCTGAAATGTGTGCATTAGGCCCAACTCTAAAGGAAATTGTTATTTTTCTATTTCCTTTAAAAATAACCGCTTTATTGACATATAATTTGCATAGGGTACAATCCAATAGTTTAAACATATAAAGATTATGCAATCATCACCACAAATCAATTTGAGAATATTTCTTTTCTCTTATACTCATTAAACCCCCATTTAAACAAACTAAACCTAAAAACTCATATCCCCTGCTGTAACCCTAAAAAAATAATAATCTAGCTACTACTGTCTTTGAAGATTTACCTTCCCTGAATTTCACATACAGAAAAACTTAATGAGAGAGAGAGAGAAACAAGAATAATAAAGAGGAAAAACCTAAATCAAAAATAAAGCAGAAAATATGAAAAACTAGAACAAAGTTCAAATGAATTGAAAAGAACAGATAATAAGGTCCTAAATTTTAACCTACATCTCTGCATCAATCCCTTTCCAATGCACACTGTCTGACAACAAGGTGAGTCACATTCTTGGTGAACAGTCACAGGGAGTCACTGGAGGTATTTTCACCCTTCCACAGACTTTAAAGATATTAGACTATTTATGAGTATCTGTGAGGGCAGTGTTCCATATATGATGCCTAGGAAAAATTAAAGTTAAAGGTTATATCTTTTGTGTGTTTGAATTTGCTCACCCTCTCTGCTGCCTCTTTCATAATCTAGTACATCTCCCTCCAGTTATCAAAGAACCCCTAAGATTCCATTCAATTCCTCTGGAATCTATAGAGCTTTATGGTTTGTTTTTAATAAATCATCAGTCTTGTGATCATAGTCAAACATTAGTCTCTCAAAGCAACTAATCGAGAGATAGGTGCCAGAAGTATCTTCATCTGTTCTGAGTATGTGATTTTTGACTATATACACATATATATACACACACCCCAGTTTAGATCTCCCCAGTGTTCCCTAGCAAATACAGATAATATTTCTCACCTCTTCTTGCATATTGTATAGATCCCTCAGATCGACCATTTTAAAAGCTGTGTTGACTTTACTAAGTATTTCAGCTCATTTCAGATCCCCAGGCATGACTGGCCAAGATTTAACACAGAATGAATTTAGAGAACACTAATATTTATCATTTTGGGAAAGAATTCTAAATTCCTAGAGAATTATTCTTCTTCAGGATTTTTGTATTTTTTTTCCTTCTTATTTTATCCCTTTTCATTTTCTTTAGATTTTCCACTTGTAATTGTTCTCAATTTATTTTGGGGGGCATCACAAGACTTTCCCTTCATTAGACAAATAACTTTATTGGCTGTCAGGCTGCTTCTTTGATATTAGCCCTTTGAAAATAATGGCTGCTATGTATCAAGTAGGGATTATGTCTCATCAAGTATTCATATGTGTCGCTGAGAAAAATGTTTAAGCCCAGCTTTGTATAGATTTATTCATATTTATAGAAATGTTATTATTCTAAGTGCAAAGGACATGAAGAATGGGTCCATTTTCAAAAGGTAATTCTCAGGTGTTAAAACATTGAAATATTGTATGAAATTCAAGTTAATCATAGACCCTTAACTTTCAGACTTACTTAAAGGTGATTTGTTAGAGTTCTTATTTAAGGAGAATGAAAATATATAGGTCCTTTTTTTACATTAAATTAAATGATTGTCATTGTCTTTGGCCTTTAGTGCTATGAATTGTTGGTTCTATTACAGAAAGTTTTTGCGCATGTCCATATTGGAGAAATGACTCTTTAAGGAGAAGCATACTGCTTTTGATTAATTTACAATATATATGTGGAAGAATTTATAGTTAAGATTATTTGCTATGATTGAGAGAATTAATTTCCTTGAAACATTATGCTGAGGCAAAATGCTGCTATCACTTAATTTAACTCCACTCTTTCTTTTTTCCCCCAACAATTTTATTTGGGGCTCTTGACTCCACTATTTCTAAAGAAACAAATGAATGAAGGTTAGGGTCTGAGCCATGAAATTACTTGTCTGAGTTAACTCCATATTATTGAACAGGAGATATATGATAGATAGAAACCGATCTTTAGGTATGGTGAGGTCAGAGCTTATGTCCATTTTATTCCCAACTGTACCATTAGTGCCTGCCATATTGACTAACACAGGATAGATATTGAAGACATGTATGTTAGATGCAGAAATACAAAAGAGTTTCTTTGTACACTCCCAGATTTACTAAGCCCAGGACATATCTTCAACCTTAAAAACAGGCATTCGTCTATTTTATGTTTTCCTTACTAGAGTTGAGATGTTTTGGTGGAGGACTAGGAGTCATTAGCTTTTTAATAGAAAGATGACCCAAAGAAAGCAAGGCCAGAACTTAGAGGCTATTCGAGTCATTTGATCTAAGCCAAGTAAGGAAATAAACTACAGCCACAGAGAAAGAGGAGAAGATTGTTCCAGCAATAGAGAAGGACCCCAACGCACTGCATAAGTGATGGGTGCCAACAAAGTAAGTGAGATGAGTGGGGACCCTCTAAAACCCAGATTCCCCCCCAAAAAAAAACATGTATTTAAAGTATATTTACAAAACAACCTTATCATGTTTGACATACTCTCTGTTACACTCAATACATTTGTCAAATCAGCTATTCCATTCTTGGAAACATTTTTCAAACTCATCTGTTTGGTTGGCTGACGAACCTCTCTCATTCTTTTCACCTCTTCTTCATTGCCAAACCCTGTCCTTTCATGTCCCTCTGCATTTGTGGAAACAAAGAGAAGTCACGCAGAGTGAGATGAAGTGAGTAAATTGTGTAGGGCAAAAGTAAGAATGCTGTTTTTTGTCAAAAACTGGCGCACTGGGATGGCGCACAGGTACATTGCCGTGGTGGCAAAAACAGTCCCTTATCTGCCACAAATTGAGCATTTTTTGGTCACAAACGGTTACACAATCTTTTCAAAACCTCTAAATAATATGTTTGATTTACATTATGACTTGGTGGAATGAATGCCAAATGTACCATCCCCCTCGCATCAAAGAAAAACAAATGAGCATCATCTTGATCTTTGATTTCACTTGATGAGATTATTTTGGGCAAAGTGACAACGGTGTCTTTCATGGGCTTGATTGATATTTGCTTTCAGGGTCATAAGAATAGCATCATATGTCTTCACCAGCAATGACCTTGGAAAAAATTCTGGGTCTCTTCAGAACTGTTCTTCCAAAGCATGGCAGGTTTCCCCTCATGGTTCGTCAGATACAAAGCAAAAAATTCACAGTGATCTTTCTCATTCCCAAATCTTCTGCTAAAATTTGCTGAACAGAGCTCCAAGAGAGTCCAGAGAAGTTCCCCATCTGTTCAATGATCCATCATCCGCCTTTGAGTACAAATGCACAAATTTTGTCAATATTTTCATCTTTTCAGGAAGTTGATGGATGTCTGGAGAGATGTTCGCATTTAATCAACATTTCACCCTTTTTGAAATGAGAAAGTCACGTATACACTTGAGTTTTTCCCATAGCACTGTCCTTTGGTCTGTGTTCAACATCACAAAAATTTCTCCGGTATGTTTCCAGAGCAGGAAACAAAGTTTCACAGCTGCACATTGTTCTCTTATATTGCAACCACAAAAAATGAGATCTGAGTGAAATTGCTTTTAAGAAAATTCACAGTGACTAGAGAAAGTCTTCCCAGGCAATGCCACTGGGTGCACTAACTCGGAACAGCGTTGCTGGACACTCGCTTTGTGGAAAAAATGTATACTATGAAAGCTCCACCCAACGGAGCTTTTGCCATTTTTTGGGGGGGGAGGGGAGGGAGTAGCCTTTGTATATTTCTTGGTAATGTGTAGAACATGATATTAAGGGTTCTTGGAAGAAGAGGGTATACTGAAGATCATAAAAAACCAGGCCTACTGTGGTTATTTAGTGTACTCATAATCACTTCAGAATTCAGGGTTAAAGTCCCTATTCCTAATGAAGCATGAAAGTCCCTGCGACTGACAGAGGAATACAAGTTAAAATTTTAGATTGTCAAATAAGGAGTAAGCATAGCAGGGTCCACACACGGACTGAATTACTGAACAAAAAATGGAGTTAGTCCCCCTGCACAAATTAAATGTGAACAACTAAAATCATAAGTAGGTTAAGTTTTTCACATAAACTTTGGGTTTCTGTGGAACATTATCCTTTTTTTGGTAGCATTTTCATCAGAACATGTTCACAGGAAAAAACTGAGGTGTCACACTCAGTACAATATAATATTCAGTAAGTAGGAACAAGTCAAAACTGTGGCAGATTGATGACCAGCATTACTGGTTCCTGTCTCCTTTTATTCATCTAATTTATAGTCAAGAATCCTACACAGATACCTTACAAATTTAAAAAATATCTCACTTCTGTTGTACATAAATTTACAAGACAAGTTTTCAAAACTAGATTTTTGCCAAAATATTCTTTGAAAAACAGAATGTTCCAAAGGAACTTTAATGGACATATTGTAAAAAAAACAAATGATTATGAGATACTGAATTAATTTAAAATTAATAATGGATTGTTAAACATATAAATCTTAAGATCAGGCCCTTATAAACTATGACTTGAAAGTAAACCCAGACACATAAAGATTCCACCGAAGACCTGAAGGCCAAGCAATCATGGCAGACTTTCCATTTCATTGTGTTGGAAACTTGGGACCATATGCTTAACCCTTTGTACAAGGATTATATCCTTCAAACAACTTTTCTGCAGAGATAATATAATATGTTACTAATATATGTGAATTAATGATGGAGTAGATGGTAGTATCAGACAAAGTGAGAAGACTTCCAGTAAATGAAGAAAGGTGAAGAGAATGATAAGCTCATTAGTTTCAAAATATCAACATACTCATTCCCAGTTTCCACGTTATTAATGATATGGGTGATGCTGATTTACGTGGACTGGGTCTTTCTAACCATGATATTTTTAGTTCCCTCTGCATGCATGACCGGGTGTTGTTGAAGTTAGGTGTCATTGCATCAACCTGTGCACCACAGAAATATTCTGATATCAGCCTGTGATGCACAACAGAAGGTGATGCTGCGCCATTCTGTGCCATCCTCACAGCTGTTCCTATAGCTGAGCCCACTGTTGCAGCCACGGTGTGATTCCAGCTCATCAAAAGTCTTCCTCTCTCTCCCTTCTCGTCCAATTCGCCACACATGGTGCGCTTCTCCAGGGACTGGTCTCTTCTAACAACATGCAAAAAGTATCTAAAACAAAATCTTGCTGCTCTTGCCTCTGAGGAGCCTTCTGGCCCGACTTCTTCCAACACAGATAATTTTGTCCCTTTAGTATCTCCATTACACTGTCAGTATTCTTCTCCAGCACCACAATTCAGCACATATCAATTCTTCTTCAATCTTCACATGGATATAAGGCACTGGAAAATACCGAAACTTGGGTCAGGCTCATCTTAGTCCTCAAAGTAACATCCTTGCGTTTCAGTACTCCAAGGAGGTCTTGAACAGCACATTTTCTGAATGCAACTAATTTTTTGATCTCTTGCCTGCTGTTTCTGGGACCATTGATTGTGGATCCAACCAAGCAAGACAACATCCTTCACAGGTTCATCCTTTTCTTCATTTACCATGATATTACCCATTGGTCTAGTTGGGAGGATTTGGATCTTCTTTATATTGAATAGTAATTCATATCGAAGGCTACAATCCTTGATATTCAAGTACTTCGAGTTCTCTTCCTTTTGAGCAAGCTAAGCATGATTTTTGCATATTTACTTGCATATTAAAAGCTATCCATAAGACTTCCTCCAATCCTGATGTCACATTCTTAATGTAACCCAGGTTCTCTGACTATATGCTTAGCACACTGATTGAATAAGTTTGGTGAGAGAGTGCAACCCTATGGCACACCTTTCCTGGTTTTAAAAGGAACAGTGCAATATTCCCTTGCTCTGTTCACACAAATGCCTCTTGATACGGGTATAAGTTCTGCGTAAGTACAAGGAGGTGTTTGACAATTCGCTTTATTCACAAGATTATCCATGCTTTGTTGTGATCCCCCAGTCCAATGTCTCAGCATAGTCCATAAAATACAAACATATTTCCAGTATTCTCTGTGTTCAAGCAAGATACATCTGAAATTAGCAATGATATTCCTTGTTCTCCATCCTCTGGCCTGTGTCTCTGGCAGTTCCCTGTCTATAGACTCCGGTAACCTTTGTTGAATGATCTTCAGTGTCTTCTGAATTTCTTGGCATAGATGATTAAGTGCTTCCAGTGCTTCATCAGCTTGTTGAAACATTTTCCTTAGAATTTCATGAAGAGCTGAAACCTTGATTTTGGTTAGCAGTTTTACTACAGCTTGAACTTCCTGTATCATCATTGGTTCTTGCTTATATGCTACACCTGAAATGGTGGAATGCCAACTGAAATGGTGGGATTTTGACTGGGTGAAAGTATGCAAGTGAGGTGTAGGCAACTCTACCATGGCTATCGGTCAGTTTTGCCATCACTGTAGGAATAAAACGGGCCATCCCAGAGGCACAACCTTGATGACGTTAGTCAAGGGAGTATGCCTTTTGAAACCTAAGAGCCCTTTGAGAGAGGCAGTGGCCTTTGAGATCATGAGACAGAGTGGTTGGCTTCCTTGCTCACAACATGAGTAAGGATGAGGGTCTTTGGCAAGAGACAAACTAGTAGGTATTTGTAAAACTCGTGCATATAAGGCAGACATGAAAGTACTGCATAACTACTACTACTACTACTACTAATCAGGACCACTGTCTGTAGAAAACACTGTAAGTTAAAAGAATGGTATCCTTAGCATTTCTGATTCTGATTTGTAATCTGTTAACTTCCATAATAAGCCATGTAATGATGAGTATTGTCTGTGAGTTCTATATGGTCACTGTACCATTTTTGCAAACTTCAATTGTATTTCAATTTATATACTGATGTCCCTTACCAATTTGATGCATAGGCCTATATTTGTAGTTTTGGAACATACATTTTAAAATTCATAAGGCAAGTTTGTCTTCAGATTAGCAGAATACACAGAAGTAGTGTATATCACTTTATTTCCACCTTTACAACACTTTCATATTAATGCCAACTATGGATTTAGTTTTTTAAAAAATTCTGAGATTATATTTCTATCTATTGTAATAAATAAATGATAGTTTAGCATTTCAGTGATGCATGTGAAAGTCAATCTTATAGTTGGAGTGCTTTAGCTAGTTCTAACATGTTCCAAGCAAATTCTAGAATCTAAAATTTAACTAGTGAAGTTGGGAATGACTCCAACTCATAGTGACCTTCTAAAAATACTAACATATTGCTGCATTTTGGGACAAAGTTTCATGCCTGGATAGAGTAAAGATCTAGTAACAAGAACTGTAGATTAAGGTGGGAATGAAAATCATGATTTTACGGAATAAAATGTTGGCTCAGTTGATAGAATGAGGCAAAGTCTGGCTAAGTAGGCCATCAACAAATTTTACCAAATCCCGACTCCCTGGATTATTGAAAAGCCATCATCTTTAATCTCGTGTGTATGTGAAGAAGATAGAACTGACCTACAGGATATAATGGTCACATGGTGAAAAGTATGTAGTTGAAGAGCTAGCTTAACACGGTCTGATTTATGCTGTACAATCTATATTTTCAAGATTCTAAGTACCAACAGAACTAAAAGATATATTATTCTGTACCTAAGCTATATGGGTCAATAAAATATCCATATGTTTTGACATGTAGTGGACCTAACATGTAATCTTCTTAAAAGGCTGCATAAATGATTGCCATGTGCAGTAACCGAGGGCACAACTATGAGAGATCATTTCAAGATGATCATATTTGCAAGCATGTGTATGCATGTATGCACTATTCCATGATAGAGTTTCTAAGTCTGAGCACAGAGATTTGTTTAGAAAAATTCCCACAATATAAGTATCTCAAATCTGAATCTTCTAGGTCATAGATTCCCCGAGCTCTGTATATCAGACCTTGCACTTGATATATTGGAAACCCCGGATTTCAGGTTTGTTTACCTCTGAGGTCATTTTTGTTTTTTCTTACATGATTGATTTTACAGTGACAAAGAAATCCCCCAAACGTGTTCTTATTAAAATCGTCTAAGTGAAATAATAAAAAAAGATAAAGAAGAAGAATTTGGTGGTCCAATGTATAAAAGAAACACTGAACAGAAAGAGTTAAACAATTTTCTTTATTGTATGATTTTGCAAAACCTTGCTATGAATCACTGAAGAGAATTTCAGTATTGGAACCTTATTGAAAAAAAAATCCCTTTCCTAATTTTTCTACCACGAGGAAGTCTAGAAACTGTTTAATTTAGAGTGTTTTTGAGAAAAGCTACTCTGGAACTTAAGAGGGGAAAATATTAAATATGCCTTTTCATCATTTGAATTAGTCTCTATTCAAAAACTTCATAAGAAAATATTCCTGTACATCAGATTCTCTGAGCAGAAAGGAAATCTTCCAATGTCAACTTTTCATCCCTTGTTCCTGTCTCTGATCTTGATTTCTTTTCTTTGAGGCAGGTTGCTGTAACTAGTGAAGCACAACTATGGTTTTTTAGAAGGTTCACTTTTAGATATTACTTGTATCAGAGACATGATAAATACATCTTAACACCTACAGGATAATTTTTCTTTTTTAAATAACCCTAAGCGAGGTGATAATACTGGTTGTTTGGCATTTTTATTCTGGTAGCAAATATTCATAAAGTAATAAATATAATAAGTAATAGCAGCAGAGATAAAAACAAGGCATGGACTACAATTTACTGTTAACCAATCTTCTTGGCAAGGAAGGCTATTCTTGTTTTTAAAGTAGCATAATGCAGAAGAGGGTGAAGGTTACAAGAAATTTTCATATGTCATAATTACATTTTAAACATTAATAATTCTATTAACCTTAATTCTTTACTAAGTTGCTTTGAAACTTTTATTTTATTTTGTAAATGCAGTAGAAATTAAGAAATTAAATAGAGCCTTGCATATAAAAAAGCACATTGATATAAATTACTTCCAAAAGATTCTGCTAGGTATAATTAAAAATCTCATTATAACTATTGATCCTATTTCAAAAGTGAAGAAGTTAAATAAATTGCCTGGTTGTAAAAAGTTACTAATATTCCCATGACCACCAGAGGGCAGTGATGCCCCTCCCCCCAAAAAACAAAGCAAAAACAAAAACAAAAGTTACTAATATGTGTTAGAGCCAAGATATAGATTCACCATTTATGATGACAAATCAAAAACTACAAAGGTCATCATCTCTATCACTTGAGTTTTCATCTATAAGCTCTAAGGTAGACAGGGAAATATGGCCAGTAGAAAGCAGAAATGAAAAGATTTCTTCAATAACTATCAAAGAGGTTCCATTGGGAGGAGTATTATATACTTCCTGTAGTGAAAAAGTCCACTTAAAAATTAAGTGGATCAAAGTTTCTTGAAGTGGGAGAGCATCAATGCCTGGTGGCAGATTCTCCTTGGCCATTGACCAGGACCATAAGCCACTTCTGTCCTCACTGCATCTCATTACACCCATTTTTTACTGGCTCCTGAGGCAACCTAGCCTCTTACTGGCCTTTTGAGGACTATTCTTGGATAGCAGACCGTATGAGAAGTTTGGTGCGGATATTTTCAGCACCAAATCTACACTTTTCTTTGCTGATTTTCGCCTTCTTGCTTCTTTCCTGACATTCCCCACCTCTCACAGGTTGCATATGTACTTATAATATTATCAGATGAATAGGAATCCTCATTCACAAAAGGTATTCTTTTTACTTTATTTTATTACCTCACTTTTGTTCCATTATAATGCCTTTTAATTTTAATGTAAGGTATTATGTTATAATACTCTTTTGTATTGCACTCTTTCACTTCAACTTTCTTTTTATTTTGAGTATTCTTCTTAAATACATTTTCCATTTGTTTTCACAAATCTGTTGACCTGTGCAGAAAGTCACTTACTATTACTATCATTACTTCTTTTTTATTGTCTCTGTCTCCACCTCCTATTTTTCCCACATACCCATCTCTCTACCCATTTTTCTATAATCGATGTCCATTTTCCAGATCCTACTAGACCCTTCTACATCACCAGACTGAACCAACTACCCTTATATAGCCCATCAGCTCACAAACCACAATGCGAGGGAACAGTAATAAATGTTAGTAAATAACAACAACAAACCAAAAAAATTTTGGGGAAGGGGCATCACTGCCATCTGGTGGGTGTAGGAGGCCCAGCCTTGCTCCTAGAGAGCTGCTGCTGAGTTTGAACTGCAAACGCAGTGGGCTGCAGTCCTGCACACAACCACTACACCATGAGGGGTCAGCCCTCCCAAAATTTAAGAAAAATAAACAAAATACAAACAACTTAGAATGACTCATACCCAAAGGAGTAGTCTGATGACAAAGACTTGAACCCAAAAACAGAATTCAGAAAACTAATACATATCCTTTCAAGAAATGTAGGAATAGCCTCATGGGAATCGAGAAGCTAAAATTCTTAAATCAAAAAGAATTCCAATAAGATAATAGAAATATGCAACAAAGTGAAAAAACTGAGCAACAGAATGGAAGAAAAGCAAATTGAATCAATGAGTTCAAAAACAATCACTAGACTACAATCAGTAAGAGTTCAATAAACACACAAATGAAGGAATCTGACAAAAGCCTGAGAATGATGTGAGGAACTATCAAGGAAAACAATCTATGTCTCGTTGGAATTTTAAGCAAGAAGAAAAAAAATTCTTCACAGAAAAATAGAATGAGAAATTATAAAAGAACCCTTCCCCAACATTACAAAGGAAGACAAAATAACTATTCAAGAAGCTAAGGGAACCTCAAATAGGATTGACCCCAAAAGGAAAATACCATGACATATTGTAGTCTCCAATTTCAAGGAAAAGGAGAGAACCTGAGAGCAGATAGATAAAAGCCACTTACCTTCAAAGGAAATCTGATAAGGATAAATTGAACTTTTCAGTAGAAATGATATAGGCAAGAAGACAATGGAATAACATTTAAATTTTTGAAAGAAAAAACTGCCATCCAAGAATCTTATATACAGCAAAATTACCCCTCAAATATAATTAATGAGCAGACATCAACTGGATTCCTATATACCTGTGAAGACAGTTCTAAAAAAGTTAATCAAGAGAAGAACACCATCTATAATAGCCACACAAAAGATTAAATACCTGGGAAGAAGTCCAACCAAAGAAGAAAAGGACCCATACAAAGAAAACTACATAGTATTAAAAGAAACCAAAAGAAACCTACACAAATGGAAAAATATCCTGTTTTCATGGATAGGAAGACTTAATCTGGTGAAAATGTCAATACTACCTACAGCAATCTCAAAATACATCAGAGTTCCAATCCAAATCCCAACGTCACTCTTTAAAGAAATGGGAAAATTAATTACTAACTTCAAATGGAGAAAGAAGAGACCCAGGATATACAAAGAACTTCTCAAAAACAAAGTAGGAAAAATTTTTAACTATTCAACTTCAAAACATGGTACAGTCACAGCATTCAAAATAGCCTGGTCCTAGTATGATTATAGATATGTAAACCAATGCAAAAGGGGTTTTAACTGCTTTTAACACAGGACCAAAAATGTTAAATGGGAAATGTAACACCCTTTTCCAAAAATGATCCTGGAAAAATTGAATCTCAAATCTGTAGAAGGATGCAATAAGATCCATAACTCCCCATGCACAATAACAAATTTAAGATGAATTAGATACGTAAATGTGATTCCCAGAATTATAAGGATGTTCAGTGGGAAAATGTGAAGAAACATAAAGGACCTGTTACAGAGCATACACAGACTACCAAATATTATAGAAGAAACATACATAATGGAAGACAAAAATAGATGACTGGGACCTACTGAAAATAAAACACTTATGTACATCAAAGGCTTTATCAAAATAGTAAAATGAGAGCCCTGGAATTGCAAAAACAACTTGAACAGTAACACAATAGACAAGGCCTTAATTACTAAAATCTATAGAATTTTACAACACCTCAATAATTTTTTAAATTCAATTAAAAGTTGGGTAATGAACATAAACAAACAAGTCACAATAGAAAACACTAGGATATCTAACAAGCACACGAGGTCACTATCCATCCAGGAGATGCAAGTGAAAAAAAGAGAAGATTTTACCTTATACTCACAAAAACCAACAAGAAACAGAGAACAACACGTGCTGGAGAGATTTGGGAGTGATTGGAACACTTCTACACTGATGATTGGATTTATAAATATGTACAACCACTGTGGAAAGTGATTATGAGGGTATCTAAAACAACTGGAAATAGAAATACTGTATGACTCAGCCGTACATACATACATTTGTTGGGCCTATACCTCAAAGAACTTAGAGACAGAACACGAACAGACATATGCTCTCCCATGTTCATTGCAGCACAGTTCACAATAACAAGAAGCTGGAAACATCCTAAATGCCCATCAGTAGAAGAGTGAATAAAGAAAACTGGTATATATACGCAATGGAATATTATGCATCTAGCAAAGAAACTATAGAAAACCTTATGATATGGATGGACCTTATTATGCTGAGTGAAATTAGTAAATCATACAAGGACAAATATCGCACAAGTTCATTTTTAGATGGATAAACACCAAGAAGGCAAACATTTGCGCTCATGTCAAGTGCTCTTCTAATCTGGTCTCCCTAGCAATGAGGTAGAAAAACCTGCTGGTGCCCATGAACCATATGTCACCCTCATTATATGTATTATCTTTAAAACCACTTTGACAAGGGAAAACTCGCCTCAGCGAGGGTGAGTCTTTGAAAGTGGAAGTAGAGGGAGAAGTTGCTGCCATACAACATTGTGCTGTGGTCATCCCAAATCTCACAATCCTACTAGAGTTAAAAGCAAACTTTAATGGGGATTCAAGTCAAAATGGGGGAGGGCGGACATGCATATTTCCAAGAAGGGAATTACATTTCCAAGAAGGCATCTATGTAATTCTATACTTACGTGGAATAAAAAATTAGAATATGCCAGATTCTCTGCTCCTAATTTGATACAAAGTCTCTATGCATTCTTATACTAGGCTGTATACTACAGACTACTGGGATTTTAGAATCTGTCCTTTCAAGGAACACAATATCTTTCTTAGGCTGCACCAGGAAGATCTGAGTGGAAACTGGGAAAACAGGCTTTACCTCACACTCACCAGTAGCAGATTTAAAGAACTGGCGTACTCCCTTGTACTTAAGGCTGAACTGACAGACTCCCTTGGATTTTAGAAGAAGCAGATGTCTGCTATCCCATGGTTATGAAATTGCATGAGGAATGGTGACCCTGCATGAGATATTCCTGTTGATAAGCCATATGGAGCTATGTTGATCCAGCAAGAGCCCTGGCACTAGAGGAGTCATGTGGAGACAAGGGACATCACTAAAGTGCTTCCGCCACCCCTGGATCCACAAGGCTTCTACCCCTTGGCTTATTATCTTCCTACATTCAGCATCATCGCATGATTGTGTGAATCTGGAGGAATTTATGGACTTGTAACCCTATATGAGGTAATATCAGAATTATGGACTTCTTCAGACTGGGATGGAATGTTTTCTTAATATACAATTGCTCTTTGATGGAAAGTTCTAACACATATGAGTGTTTATGAATTTGTTTCTCTAGTACACCCAGATTAACATAGGGATGATTTGGAATGTTCTCGATCATAAAATGATAATAATATTTCTAAAGTGAACTAGAGACATATATAAATCAGATATATAAATAGGTTTTGGGCTTAGGTTTAATCTAGTCCTAATGTCATATCAACTAGCTCTTTTGGCATGTCCCTACTCAATGCTAACTCTCATGAACAGCTTACTGAAAATATTGGTGCTAAAGTGTGGTAAAGAAATCAGATGATCTGACCATAGGTAAGACTAGTTTCAGGGGTCTTAAAAGCTTGTCGTTAAAGAGCAGTCATTCAAGTGAGGTATCAATTATGTACACATGGAAGAAACACACCAGAATGTGTGATCTAAGGTTTACAAACAATTAAATGCAAATTCTATGAAGGAAATTATATCAGAATTTAGATTGTGGCCACCTGATTTGCAGAGGTATGTGGATGACAATCGAAGCACCAAATCTATTTGCAAAGTCCCCACATGGATTAAGATATGTGAATCCCCTTGGAACACAATTCAGGGATATGAATAGCTTTGCTATAAGACACAGAGCATTCTAAAGTTAATTATGACAGATAGCATTAAGATAAAAACTAATACCTCATCATCTGAGCTCCCTTTCATGTCCTTTAAAGTTGTTTCAGTTTTAATATTTTCTGCTTTTTTCTAAATCGAGGTTTTACTGTACTTTGCCTAGTAAGTGTTGTTTTTCACTTACTGTTTATGTTTTGTACAATATTCTGAACATGAAATCTAGAATAGTTAAATCTAGAGAGACATTAACTGGATTAATAGTTACCTGGGTTAGTGGAGGTGTGAGTGGGGGAATAGGACTTAACAACGGGTACTAGAAGGAAATGTTCTGAAATTGATTGCAATGAAGATTGCACAACTTTTAACATGATTGAATGATTAAATTGCATGATATGTGAAATATATGCAAATAATAATATTAAAAAATAAAAACCAATGAGCAAAACATCTGAGTCTATGATGGGTTGCCACATTTCAGTTAGATTGAGGCTAATGTAATTGATAAGCGAATCCAAGCTTTTGAGTCATTATTATTATTTTAAATCCTAAATCAGCATCTTGAAGAAGGTGAAATAAATAAATGATATGCTAATATAAATTGAGTGGGATTGCTACCATCTGGCTTGTGTCATTTGGCAAGGTATTGAAGATTTATTTGATGGATTTCCAAACCAAATGCGACTCCTAGGTTTCTTTCTCTCCCACACATCTCTTTTCAGAGTGTGTCAGGGTCCCCATGGGAGGGGTGAGGCAGATGGTAAGCATTGATTTTTACCATTTGCTTTTCCTCTTCCCCAGCATCACTGTCATCCAAACTTCCTTTAAGTGAGGAGACACTCTTCTTCCTATCAAATTACCTTTACCATCAATGATGATGAATCCTGATAATCATTTCTGTTTTTAAGTGGTCACACCCTCTAGTCATTCCTGCTCACAGCACCCCGGTGAACAGGAGAAGGCAGGTACATACTTATGTACCAGACTTTGACGGCAGCTATATCTGAAGCCATTGTGGCAGCATCGGCATCTAAGGGATTCTAAAGAATTCTGGCTGTCCTTCCAAGTAAAGCACATTCATTCATCTGGCAGTTCATGAGGCTTCACCAATACCATAATTCAAATACCTCAAATTTTCTTCGCTCTTCCTTATTCTTTTTTAGGTTTCCCATGAAGTTATTGAAAACTCCAGAATGCGGGGCAGTCACATCCGAGTGACATCATTGTTTTCTAGCATGTTAAAGAACTTTTTTGTTTTTTTGTTTGTTTGTTTTTATTTTGTTTTTTGAGGGCATCACTGCTCTCTGGTGGGAGTGGGAGGCCCAGCCTTGCTTCTGGAGAACCGCTGCTGGATTTGAACCGCCAAGCCTGTGGGCCGCAATCCTGCACTCAAGCACTACACCACCAGGGCTCAGCCCAAAGAACTTTTTTAAAAACAGATTTCCTCATGCCATAAGATATCCTTTCATTTCTTGCTGGGTGCTGATTACGGAGCCAAGCTAAATGAGATTCTTGACCACTACAGTGTTTTCTTCATTTATGACGCTGATGCAAATTGTTTAGTCGTTAGGTTTTTTATGTGGAAATGCAAGCCAGATATTTCGGTCTTTGGCTTCATCAAAGTGGTTTACATCTTCTTAGCTGTCATCAAGCAAAGTCGTTCTCATCTGCAGATTGATGGCATAGACAACTTCTCTTGGGTTAGACCATGAAGTACATAAACCTTAAGAAATGAATAGATGTGTAGAGATGGTAACTCATTTACAGAATTGGCAGCGGGATGAAGCGGGACAGCGTTTGTGAATGTACCAAGCATCAGGTAGTGCCCTGATGTTAACATTGAGTGCTAGCTATTAAGCTTTCAGTAAGCAGTTTCATTGAGACAAAAAAAATGATATAAAGAACCTTCCTCACCTTTAAATATGACATGGGAATAGTACCTACTGATGCAGAGAAAGGGCTTGTGATTTTAAGATAAAATTGGCATTTGTGCCCAAGCAAATTAATACTCTGAGAGTCACACAGTGTGAAAATGGGAGAAATAACTTTGCTGAGAACCAGTAATAGGGCAGAAAAATTGAAATCTGAAAAATGCATCCCAGGATATGAGGTCAAGTTACTGAGAAAATTCATCATACTCTCAAAAGAGAAAGAAGGAAAATTAAGAATATATATGCCAGTGTCAATCTATCTCATTGAAGACCTGCCTCTTTCTCCACCCCTCTCTTAGGTTTCTGGGATGGATTACCTTGATTCTTGCTTCTCACCACTGAAAGAATTCATGTGGCAGCAGCACTGGAAAGTGGGCAAGGGCACACAAGAGTTCACAATTGAAGATGTTCTTAGGAGTGTGGAACCAGAGTGCAGAGCCAAGAGAGGGTAGGCAGGCATGTGCACACTGGTATATAGAAGAGATCCCACCCTCTAACCTGCAAGAGAGTACTGAGAGAGGGAGGGGCCTGCCCTTAGTCTACTATTTATCTCCCTATCCCCAGTGACTGGGCAGAGGTTGGTTGGTTGATTGGTTAAGGGTATTGGCTGATCTGAGTGACTGAGTTCAGGCACACATGTGCTTGCGATGTAATGTCGCTGGTCCATAGTATGGATGTGTCCAGGCTGTCCTCCTTGGCCTCAGGTGACCTGGGTCTGAGCATGTCCACGTTGGGATTTCCCCATCGGTGTCTCATGTGTGTCTGATCTCTTTGCAACGCCTTTGTTGTGGCATGGCCAGTGAATTTTCATTTAGTGTAGGCATTTGGTGGAGACCATTTCTTCTATGCCTAATTTTGCTACCTTTCACTTCCACTTTACCAAGCATGCTGTCTTTCTCCAGGGGCTAGTCTCTCTCTCACTCTTCTTTTTTTGATGGTTTTGGATTATTCAACAAGAAACTTTGGAGTGGGGCACAATCTATCTAATGAATCAAAGCCTGATGACACATTCGTGGTGTCATAAGAGAGAAAAACAGAGCAGAGTCACTTCTCTTTGGATCTTGAGTCTGGTTCCTGACTCCCCTGTTGCTTTGCCTGCTGATGGAGGAGTCATCAGTAGACTCCCAAGCTAGATTGATTTGGCTGACGTTAGGCCTCTGCATACACCAGGCTGTGCCTTATCAGCCCCCACCCCCATCTTTGCTTTGTCATCCCACTTTCTTCCAGGAGTTGGGAGAAGCCTGACTTTAAGCTGATTGGACTTCCTATTTCTGCAACTTTAGCAAGCCTGACATCCTTTCCCAGAGACCAGCCTCTCCAGATAGCATGTCCTAGTATGTGGGGTGAAGTGTCACAATCCTCACTTCTAGGGTGCATTATGGCTCTACATTTTCTAAAACAGATTTGTTTGTTCTTCTGAAATCCATGGTATTTACAGTTTTCTTTGCCAACTCCATAATTCAAATGCATCAATTCTTCTTTGGATTTATTTTTTCATTGTCCAGCTTTCACATTCTTATGAGAAAATGTAAATATGGTGAACCTAGTGCTCTTTGGCACTTTAAAGAGATCTTGTGTATCATGCATGCTTTACACAAACATCATTTGGTTTCTTGACTGCTGCTTTCAATGGAGATGATTCTGGGTCCAAGTAAAATCACATCCTTGACAACTTCAGTCTTATCTCCATTTTTCATGGCTATGATCTCTGGATGCAGTTGTGAGGATATTTGGTTTCTTTACAATAAAATGTAATGTATAATGAAACATTTATCAATGAGCCCTTCAAGCTCTCTGCTTTCAATAAGTAAGGTTGTGTCATATTTATAGTGAAGCTTGCTAGTGAATCTTCTTCCATATAACTATATGAGGCCCAGTCATTCATGAAAAAAAAAGAATTAAAAGATAGTGGATTCTTTCTTCCTTGTTTAAAAAAATAATTTTAATGGGGGCTCTTACAGCTCTCTTAATATTCCATACATATGTACATTTATGTTCTATTTGAACCCTTGGTATAAGCTCCCCTTTTTTCTTTCCCTCCCCCTACTGCCTTCATGACCCTTTGAAAAAATATTGTTTACATATCTTACATGGACTGCTCTCTCCCTTCACTTACATTTCTGTTGTTCATCCCCCTGGTAGAGGGCTATTCATTGATCATTGTGATTGATTCCTCCTTTTTCCTCTCTTCCCTACCTTCTCCCTATCCTGGTATCACTTCTGCGAGGTTTATCTGACCTGGGTTCTGGGGTTCATGAACTCTTACCTGAACGAGCATACAAGCTCTGGTCTAGCCAGAACTGAACAGCAAGACTGGGGACATGAAAGTTGGGGTCGGGAGGGTGGGGTGGGAAGGGGAGGGTGAAGTAGCCTCAAAGAACCAGAGGAATATTGTGCGCTTCAAAGGTGCTATACTGCACCTTGGTTGGCTCATACCTTCTTTGTGATCTTTCTGTGAGGGGATGTTCTGTTGTCTACAGTTTGGTTTTGGATCTCTGCTCTGACCTTCCTCATTCTCAACAATATGCTTTTTGTTTTGTTTTGGTTCTTAGGTGCCTGTTACCTGATTCTGTCGACACCTTATGATCACACAGGCTGGTCTGCTTCTTCCATGTGAGCTTGTTGTTTCTCTGCTAGATGGCTGTTTGTTTAACTTAAAGTCTTTATAACCCCAGCACTCTATCCTGTGATAGCCGGACACCATCAGCTTCCCTCACCACATTTGCTTGTGCACCCATTTTGTCTTTTGCAATCTATTGGGAGGATGGGAAACATAGAAAGTGAGGTTAGAAGAAAGTGTTCTTGTGCTGAGGGAGGGCTTTAGCAGAGGCCCAAATTTTGTCCACTTCCTCAATATATTCCATATAAACATATGTACAAAGGCAGATACCTCTATATTTATGAATTAACATATTTACCTAAGTGCACACCTATGGTTTATACCTCTGTCCATAGCTTTGCTTTCTAGATCTTTCCTCTTTTTTCTTTTACCTCCCTCTTGCCCCACCATTATGCTCCCCCCATCTTCTGCCTCTTAGCAATTCCTCTCAACTAGATTGCTGTTGCTCTAGCTCCACCAGAATCTCCATGTCCTCTTCATTGTTGCTTTTAACCTCCTAGCTTTTCCCCCATCTATGACATTATTTTGTCACCACTCCTTTTCCCCTTCAGTCCCATTACTTTCTCCTCCGGCTGGCTTCCCATGCCTCTTAATTTTCTGATCTAAAAACAGGAGCACCAGGTGGGTGATTCTGCCTGGACACCATCTTGACTCCTCCTCCCTAGGAACTTTTCATAAAGTATGTGAAAGTATATGCATAAAGTAGTTTGAAATTAAATTCATGGAAATATCATAAAGTTGGTTCTGACACATAGTGACCTTACGCACAGCAGAAGGAAGCACTAGCTGGTCCTCTCACATTCTAACAATGGTGCCCAAGTTTGAAGCCATTATTGCAGCCAGAGTTGTCAATCCAGCTCATTGAAGGACTTCCTCTTTTTCACTGCCCCTATATTTTATCCAATGTAACGTCCTTCTCCTGTGACTGGTCTCCTCTGGCAACCATGTAAAGTACTCCAAAAAGGGGGGGCAAAGGGAAGTTCAAAGACACAGTTAACAACATCAGAACACACTGGTCCCTAACAGGCTCTACTTTCTACACTAGAAACCCATAGTATGCTTTTTACTTGCATCTGTTCTTGCTAGCGGAAGGGAAAGATATCTCATTATAAGGAATGGCTTTAAGTTATAGACTTCAATATTAAAGTTTGACAGTCTGTTTGGCAGTGAAGAGATACAAAGAGGTTGTAGAAACTGGTCTAGAAATGGGGATGGGATTCCAGAACTACAGCAGAGAAGAATTGGTTGTAATTGATTCAGATAATTCATATGCTAATCATTCGGATCAGTAAAATTTCCTTTTCCTGAGATTAATAATGGAAAACATATCATTTTATTTATATCATTGAACTGAAACTACTCAAATCAGACTTGAATTGTTGACATTTGTAGCATGAAAGAACCATAGTTTTCTTAGGCCAAGTAATTGGTTAGAAAGGGAATGTTAATTGTAAAAAAGTCCCTCTTCAAATAGACCAGAAAACAATAAGAGATTGAATAGTGATAAAAGATTGACATCATTGCAACATTCCATTATCCTATTGTGGAGAATAAGTGCTCATTTACACTACATTATATTTGATGCTTTAAATTGTAGCTACAGAGCATTAGGAGAGTCCAATATCTTATCAAATCTTTAATGCAATTAATTATGATTTCCTTTTCACTTCATGATGTATATTGAAGCCAAACTCAAATTATGAAGAACCCAAATTGAAAAAAAAACAAAATTCCTATTCCCTGAACTATGTTTTATTTTAGGCAATCATTCACACAGTTCTGCAGCATGACCAACAATTTATATAATCTCTTGTGAGTCACCAAGAAAAGCTGGCAGAGCTGACCAAAATGCTTTTGATGTGCAACAAAAGAGGCCAGGCGGCAAAGGGAACTGTGTCTGGAAGCTCAGATTATTGTTTCCTTCTTTAAGAATCCTCCTTGCTGGTTTTCCTTTGCAAAACTCATTCTACACCATGCTGCTCACACACTATTGATTAAGATTAGGCTTGAATTCCATTTTTCTCTATGCTTTTCCTTTTGATGTGTCAGGTTGCATTTATTAAAAGGAAGAGGCAAGAAGGTGAGGCAGAGATAAGCAAAAGAATAGAGGGCAATGAATCAACTTATTTAAAGTGTCTTTTTGTATTAGGTCATTTTTTGTTTGTTTTTGTCTTTTTTTGTTTATCTGGGGGGGGCATCACTGCCCTCTGGTGGTCGTGGGAGCTACCCAAAGCTGCTCCTGAGAGCTGCTGCTGGATTTGAACTGCCAAGCCCGCGGGCCGCAGTCCCGCACTCAACCATTTACACCACCGGGGCTCAGCCATATGCCTTTTTTTTTTGGGGGGGGGGATGTTTCTGCACGGATGCTTATTGGCCCAAGGGAACATAATTGTTTTCTTTCTGAAATTCATAAAGTTAGCCAATCCAACTGGGGATTGCCAAGAATAGCAGCTGGGACACCGACTAGAAAAAAAGGCAAGGTTTAAAGAATCTGCGAACATTACAAAAGTTGCAACTCTTTTTCCAAAACAATGCCAGCAATCCTAAGGGATCTGTGCTAACCTTCTTGGCCTGAGCCTTATCTTCTAGTGCCTTGTTAGCATATGTGGGGTACATTCCTCCGGAAGCTTTCTCAGCGTTTATCCAAGCATGTCTAGGGGTACAACAAAAAGTCATGGTGCATCAGACAACTTCATTGCACAAACTATCATGTATGAAGCTATTATTTCACATTTCCTTTGTCTATGTCAATACATTGTGAAGAAAGTGCTTTCGTCTCTCACACTCTTCCCTGAAAAGTTCTGTGCTCTTAATTTAAGCCACGAAGAAACAAAGCTACTTCCCCTCACATTATATCGGTATCCTTAAAGGATTCCTTTTTGTGTTCTCTTGCAATGTGTTCTCTCTGAATTCTGGAATCTAAAGAAGTTAGAAGGGTCAACAAGTGGAATAAAACTTAGATGGAGTAAGGTTTTTCCATGGGATTCTTATAGGACTGCTCTCTTCTGAAAAAATGTCAGAATTCCGACTATACGTCTTTCGAGACAGATTTGTTTGTTCTTCTTGAAGTCCATGATGCTTTCAATATATTTTTGCCAGTACCATAACTCAAATGCCTCATTTTTTAAATACTCCTTGTTCATTTACCAGCTTTCACATGAATATCATACAATCGAAATTACCCTGGATTAGGTCAGATACCCCCTAGTCTTCAAAGTGACATCTTTGCTCTTAACAGATAAAGATGCTGTGTACCACAAATCTTTCACAAATCTCTGAACATACAAGCTTGGCAGCATTTAGAGATAGTGACTGGAGTGTTAAAGGCTTGTAATTAAACAAGCATCCATCTATCAGGGAAGCAATAAAGCCACATGGAAGAAGTGGAGGAATGGGGAGATGATAGCATGGATGATCACATGATTCCATTTGACGGGATTGCCTTCAACTCAATTGTGACTCATCACAAGCTTGAATGACAGAGCAGAACTGTTTCTTCTCTAGGGGGTCAGAGGCTGTAAATCTCTCCGATGCAGA
Organism: Nesogale talazaci; assembly: GCA_004026705.1. NCBI lineage: Eukaryota > Metazoa > Chordata > Mammalia > Afrosoricida > Tenrecidae > Nesogale > Nesogale talazaci. The sequence continues at coordinate 82,934 of PVJH01004703.1, read as the reverse complement.
CCACTTCACCTTTCTTTTACAAGGTGGCTATTGGGTCCCTTTCTAAAAAAATCATTTTATTGGGAGCTCTTACAAGTATTATAACCATCCACAATTCAATCAATCAAGTAGAATCGTACAATTGCTACCACCATGAGTTACAGAGCATTTTCTTTCTTCTTGAGCGCCTTGATAATCAGTTTCTTTTTATCCCCCCCCCCACCCTAGTCAAGTTTTAACCAAGCAGACAATGTCTAACAGCATTGTTAGAGTAGAAAGACATTTTTATTTATTTTAGTAAAACAACTACAGTGCAAATATATGATAATTCATTTAATATTTCCTCTTTGGGTTAGCACTTATATATATTCAATACTTGTTCAAAAGGTTTCCAGACCTGGGAAAAAATTGGGCCTTTTAAATTTCATTTCTCCAAAGATCGTGTTTACTTACAATTCCTTCACTGTGTATGAGAGTGTCTCTTTCCTCACATTTGCTTCACGTGGGTAATTTTTTTTCCCAACTGTGTTGATTCAATAGATGAAAAATGACATATAATTACTATTTTGATTTCCCATAGCAGAAACATCAGTGCTATTCCCCCTGCTTTCTGCACTGACCTTTGCTTTGATCAAGTCTTTACAGGGAACTATTTTATTAATCTTCCTGTATTCACATGCATTATAGAATCATAGCAATTGAGAGTGGGAAAATGCTTTGGTGGCTATCTATAACTTTACCTATCTGGAATCTGGCTAATAGCAGAGCAACTGTTTGATCCTCTGATAATGAGGGACTTCTGAAGCATTTGGTTTTCTTTTGATGGTCTTTCACTGTATAAAAGATTTTCTCAAGCAGCCAGATCTCACAAGCTTTCAAAGTGAAGCCTAAAGTCAAGTTTTTTAAATGTTTCCTAGCAATGTTTCCTGCAGGTGTTTTCTCTGCACTGCTTTGTCTGTCCACAAATTAGTCCAAATTTATAACTCGTTAAATTCATTGGGGACGTTCAGATTTTTCAGATTTAAAATCCTTTTTACCTGTCAATTGTCTTTTATTTGTGAGTTAGAAACTGTTTTACATTTTGGTGTCTCCAAACCTTACTAATGTTGGTGGCTTGAAACTCTAAAGTGATGTATGCCAGGACCCTTTCATACAGTTACTTGAGTGGGGGTGATCCTCCCAATCAAAAAATTGTTTTCGTTGTTACTTCATAACTGTCATTTTGCTACTGTTATGAATTAGGCAAATCCCTGGGAAAGGGTTTTTTGACCATCCCCCGCCCCCCAAAGGTTGAGAACCGCAGCTTGAAAGCATCAACATGAGCTTCTTCTGAGATCATTCAGATAGAGACATTTATAGAAAGCTGCATACTTTCTCTAAAATATACTTATTCTAGATTGCTAGATTTGTTTATTGTTGAGTGTATAACAGTTCTCTAGTCTGGGTTCTGATGGCATTAAGGTGATAATTTTAAAAATGAATTTTCAGGTGGGGTTTAAATGAGTGTAAGGATAGTTCTGTTTTCTTTCTCCTTGGCAACTCCACATTTGTATATTTAGCCTTTTTTCAGATATTTAAAATGAGGAATGCTTTTTATCTGGTTTAGCATTGCTTCTTGTTTTGTTACTTCAAAACCTAAATCTGATTGAAGTATGCATATTTAAACGTACTATTTGTCCTCTAAAGCAGAAAGTATGAAGACTAGGAGGGACAGCCTCTTTTACTGGGAGTGTAGTGGGAAGAAGTGGGACCTGGGTGGCCAGAGCTTTTTCTATTTTTCTTCCCTGCGAGTCAGTAGATCAAATCTCTTTGTGTTCTGCCTGCACTAGTGTTCATCAACCTGTTGTCAGGCAACAAATTTAAGAACTGTGAGTTCTGTCTGTTTTCCTTTATACTGTTTACTTATGCCATATTCTCGGTAAGCGAAATATGGATTAAAGTGTTTCAGTATTTCTGTCTGTTTTCTTTCTCATTTAGTGGCTATATTAATGAAATACATATCAAAAAGAATATTTGTGGGTATCTTTTAAAATTAACTCAGCACCTCTAAGTTGATATCTCTTTGGATCCATCTGTAGAAAGACTGCTAATGAGAGAACAGGTGGCACAGTTGTTGACTTATAATAAAGAAACTAAAAAGCTATTTTAGGTTCTCAGCTAAAGAAAATAGGTCTGCATTTCATTTGTATGAGACATTCATTTTTATATGTCTCATATCAGAGACAAAAACTCAAATAGGTTTCCATTACTCTTAGACATGTCTTCAAAAGCCATCGGTTGAAAAATCATGGATCTGATGACATGACAATTAGTACTAAGCATGTGTTGGAATAATTCAAATACAATGCAATACACCCACCTTTCCCTTTCAACTCTCTTGTTACCCAGCAACAGTACAACAGTAAAGTATCTACTCTCTGACTAGTTTGTATGTTGATGGCATACATCTGATAGGAACAAATGCAGAGCTATGTGGTGAGGGTAACATTGGCTATGGTTAGGTGTATGTATCAATTGGATGGCGTTAGGATTCTCCATGGTCTGACATTTATGTAATAGTAAAATTTGGCAGTGATGTAATTTTTCAGTTTTGTATTATACACAATATGTATTCCATAATGTATTCTGAAGTAGTCATGCTCCATCTTCCTATAGCATTGGCATGCTTAATGATCTCAGCTTTGGATCCCAATAATGTTAATAATGGAGGTGTCATGGAACAGTATATGATTTTATAAATATGGTTAGGAGGGTTGTAGGGAAATACCGAAGCTCTGTCACATGTTGACTGTGAACTCTGTATGGAGATTATCATTTAACTACCATCAGCCTCATGTTATTCATCCATATGATAAGCTTTATTACAGTATTTGCTTTATTGATTTTTCTGATTCTCTTGAGGATTAAGTGAAATAGTTGGAAGGACAAGTGAAATGAGCAATTTAAAATGGTAAACCAAGTGAAATGGAAATTGCTTCACTCTCAAAAATGTTCATTGTTTTCTACTCATAACTAGATTAATATTCAAATGCTATACCTTCATTTATAAGATCCTAAGTGGTTTGAGCTAAAGATGACTTCTAAATATGTCTCTACAATGTGTACAGTGCTATTCTACGGATATGTTGATCTCGTCTTCTCCCATCCTACAATTTCTTAACACAAAAGTAATTCCTACCTCAGAGGCTTAGAATTTATTTCTTATTCTTTTGAGAATGTTCTTGCCAACATATTTCAAAATTGACTTGGAATCTACTTAAATTTTATCTCCTTAGGTTTTCAACCAGATCAAAGGACTGCCTGTGCTCCAGGTGGGAGGATGGAGATATGGACTTGAAACCCAAGTAGGACAGAACAAGATCTCCTCAAAAGATATCAGTGCTAGGAAGATTAAAAATTCACCCAAGATTCGCTCAAACTTGTGATTGCCCAAATCTAGTCACAGCGGCAAAGATGGTGTAGTAGACCAAAATATAGCTTCTCAATGATGTAATGTGACAACACATTAAATCTAGGATTATTTTAATATTGCATAGGAAACATTCAAAGAGATGACATTTAAAAATATTCTAAATGTGATGAAAGCATCTACCATAAAATTAAAAATATCACAGTGAACCTCAAGCAGGAGAAACACAAGAAAGAATATTTAAAATTCAAAGACTGAAGAGAGAGAGAGGGAGAGACAACAAAAACGCATTTTTCACCTATACTCAACCAAAACAATAAAAACAATGGAATGGCATCCTTAAAATACTAATTGAAAACACCTGTCCATTTAGGATTCTATAACCAATGAGAACACCTGCCAAATTAGGATTCTATATATGGCAAGAATACCTTTCAATAGTTAGTGGGTGTGAACAAGCAAATGGATTCAATTTGTCACCAGATCTGCACAGAAAATAGAATAAAAGTTAAAGATAAATATTCTAGAGAGAAATTTTGAATCAGTAAGGAAATGATCCTAGACATATAAGTGGGATGCTACAGCAGGTACATCCATGTATAAATATAAATTAATGTTGAACTTGCAAAGGAATAATTGAAATTTCTTATAGAATTTAAAGTATATGTATAACAAAAACCCAGAGAAAATAAGGAGATTAAATGATACAATGAAAGACCTAAATCCAACTGAAGTCATAATTAAAGTTAGTGGAATAAGCATTCCAATGAACAAGTTAGATTTTCAGAATGAATATGAAAATGAGACATAACCGCTGAGCCCTGGCAGTCTAATGGTTGTGTGCGGGACTGCGGCCCAAAGGGTTGGCTGTTCGAATCCAGCAGCAGCTCTCCGGGAGCAAGACTGGGCTTCCTACTCCCACCAGGGCAGTGATGCCACAAAAAAAAAAAAAAAGAAGAAAGAAAGAAAATGAGACATAACCAAATGCCTTCTATAAGATATGTGTTTCATATACATAGATAGAGATAGATGGGAAATAAGTAGTAATCTATGTGGACTGTAAATATAAGAAGAATAGTTGGATTCTTAGCCTGGGTTCACTGGAGAACAAGACCCTCGAAGCTCATATTTGTATCTAAACAGAGGGGTTTATTTTAAGAAAATGACACACAGTAGAGATAAGCAAGTTCCAAATCCATGCTCCAGATGTCAGGCTGGAGGCTTCTTCTGACTCATATGTGTTAGGAGATATGAACACAAGATCCTTAGGTTGGATATTAATTGTTGCTGAGGCAAATCAATTCAATGATTTTATGTAAGGTGGCAAGCTTCTGATGCGTCTAGAAGGCCTCATCAGGAAAACATCATGCTGGTGATTCAAGATAAAAAAATCAAATTTCAGATGTCTAGCCTGATGCAGGACCCAGAACCAGCAAATAACCTTTCCCCCCATGCTCATTTAAATGGGAGGCAGACCACAACCCCAGGAATTCTCATTCTGATCGACACTGCATGCTAACTGCTATATTGCCCAGTCAGGTTGATACAAAGCCTTTAGTGCAATAGACAGTTACATTAGTAAGAAATATAATTGACCTTAAGGTAAAAATATTACAAAAGATGAATATTTCATAGAGATAAGATGTCAATCGATGAGGAAGATATGACAAATGCTTATACATCTAACAGTTTGATTGCTGTTTGATGTTAACATGGCAGTTACAAGTAATAGTGTCCACATGTACTACAGAACAAAATGCAGTCCCGTCCTTCATCATCCTCACAGCAATTTCTATACTTGATTCTATTGCAGTCCTGTATTTTAATCTACCCTGGGAAGGATTCTCCTCTTTTCTTAATGACCATCCATTTTAACAAGCGTGGTGTACTCCAGTACTAGTCCCTTCTGAAAACATATCCGAAATATGTGTGACCATGTCTCACTATTTTCACGTCTAAAGAGCAGCCTGGCTGCACATCTTATAAGAGATCATTCATTCTCTGGCAGTTCATGGGAGATTCAAGATTCTTGTGCAACACCACCATTCATAGGCACCAGTTAGTCTTCACTGTCCATACTTTGCATGACAATAAGGCAAATGAAAATGATTTGTGACAGAGACGCCATATTCCTCAAAGTGATATTTTTGTTTTTGCAACACTTTAGAAAGTTGTTGCAGATTTGCTCTATTTAATACATTGCTTGATTTCTTGACTTCTCCTCCCCTAAGCTTTGATTGTGGATCCAAATAAAATGAAATCCTGACAACTGTGATATTTTCTCCACTTGTGGCAATGTTACTAATGGGCTGGTTGTGAGGATTTTTATTTTCGTATGTGGAGGGATGGTTCATACTGAAGTTGTTGTCCTTAATTTTTACCAGTAAGTATTTACAGTCCTCTTTGCTTCAGCAAACAAAGTTGTGTCAACTATATATACAAGATGATTAATCACTTTTCCTTCAGTTCTAATGGAATGTTTTTATTCAAATATTCCATCTTCTCAAATTATCTGTTTAGCAAAGAGTTTGAATAAATAAGATGAAGCTACTCAGGCCTGATGCACAACTTTTCTGATTTTAAACTACTCATATCCCCTTGTTTTCTTGGAACAACTGCCTCTTAACTATCCTGATTTCTCATGAACACAGGTGTTCTGGAATTCCCATTCTTTGCAATGCTATCCTGAATTTTCTATGATCCACAAATTCAATTTGTTATGATCCTTTGCACAGGTAAACATCTTTATACTGTTCTCTGCTGTTAGCCAAGGTCCACCAAACAAGAGTCATGGTATTTCTCCTTCCACACCTTTTTCTGACTCCATCTTGAATTTAAGGCAGTTTCTCATTCATGTACTGCAGCAACAATTTTTGAGTTCTCTTCAGGAGTATTTTTCTTAATAAATTTATTCGGGGCTCTTACAGATCTTATAAAATCCATACATCTATTATACCAAACACATTTGTACATATGTTGCCATCATCCTTTTCAAAACATTTTCTCTCTACTTGAGCCCTTAGTATCACCATCTCGCTTTTTTCCCTTCCACCTTCCCTCTCTCCCTCCCTCCTTCATGAACCCCTGATAATTTATAAATTAGTATTATGTTCATATTTTACACTGACTGCAGTCTCCCTTCAACCACGTTTCTGTTGTTCACCCTCCTTAGATGGCATTGTTATGCATTGATCATTGTGATCAATTCCCCCCTCTGCCTGCCCCTTCTCCCTACCCTCACGCTATCATATTATTGCTCCAGAATGGTTTATTTTTCCTGGATTCTGTGTGTCCAGAGCTCATATCTGTACCACTGTACATGCTCTGGTCCACCCAGTTTTGTAAGGGAGGATAGGATTGGGATCATTATAGTGGGGGGGGAAGAAGCATTAAAGAAACAGAAAAATGGGGGCTGAGTCCCAGAGGTGTAAGTGGTTGAGTGCAGGACTGCTGCCCGCGAGTTTGGCGGTTCAGCTCCAGTGGTGGCTCTCAGGAGCAGTGCTGGGTAGCTCCCACGATGACCTGAGGGTAGTGATTGCCCCCACCCCCAAAAAAAGAAACAGAAAAGTGTATGCTTCATTAGTACTATACTGCAGCCTGGCCGGCTTGTTCCTTTCTTGTGACTCTTCTGTGAGATGTCCAATTGTGTACAGATGGGCTTTGGGTCTTCACTCCCCCACCCTCATTCACATCAATATGATTGTTTATTCTTGGTCTTCTGAGGTCCTTCAGGAAATTTAAGGACATATAAATAATATTGTTAGAAAATTTTTGCATTCTTTTGAATCATCTTTCTTTGGAATTGGCACATTCTATTCTCTTGGTCAACTAGCTGTCTTCAAATTTGTTGGCGTAGATGATTGAACTTCAATGTTACATCTGTTTGTTGAAATATCTCAATTAGGGTTTCACCAATGCTTTGTGTGTCCCTTTTCAATACCTTCAGTTCTTTATCAGATGCTACCTCCTGAAATGGTTGAATGTCAATTATTCTGTTGGGACAGTAACTCTGTCTACTTTCCCCTCATTTCCAGGAGCATTGGATTTTGGTTACATACTTTAATTTTCTTCAGCTTCAATTAGAACTTGCATATTAGGAATTGGTAGTATGTTTGCAGTCAATGCTGGTCCTGTTCTGATGACATTGAGCTTCCCCATCGTGACTTTCCACAGGTGAAGTTGATTTAATTTCTGTGCATTCCATCAGAAAAATTCCATGTGTATCTTCTTAGTTTAGATTTCTGAAAGAGGGATTTCCACAAAGTAGGTGGTAAAATTTACAAAAGTCTCTAATTTTATCTCTGGTATAATTTTTATCAACAATGTCATTTTGTCCAACTATGGATTCCTGTTTCCGGTTTTTACATTCCAAGAATCAGAATTCACTATTGCATCTTAATGATTTTCACTGTAAAAACTGAGTACATTTTTCAATTTGTTCATCTTTGGTACTGTGGTTGTTATGTAGAACTGAATAATGGTCACATTAGCTGATCTTTCGTGAAGACATATATCACTGACAATGTTGCATGTGTACATCAGAGTAAATATTGAAGTGTTCTTTTAGACAATGAATATGTCACCCTTCATCTTCAATCTGTCATCTTTAGCACAAAAGATTTATAATTTTCCAATTAATAATGGCCAATATCAATCTATTTCATATCAATAGTGTTCATATCAATTGTTCAGATGTTTCATTTCTTCATTGGTTTTTATATATCTATGCTCTCATTTGTTGAGTAGGGAGTTTTAAAATATCTAATTCTACTTGAACAATTATTTTACTTCCTTTAATTACATTTATGGAAGTTCAATAATTAGTTGTCCCAATGAAGTAGAACTTCAAAGCACATAATATACAAAATTTAAGAAAGAAAAATAATTCTTCAAAAAGACTTGAGGGCTTACAAACCTTGTTTTCCATAACTGAGAGAACAACCAAACAAACCATCAACAATGAAAATTTTAATCCAAACACTACAAACCACCTTGTTCCAATTGGTATTTATAGAACACTGCAGAGTACAATGGCAAAATATACGTTTTTATTGTTTTATTGTTTTTTGTTTTTTGTGGGGGCATCACTGCCATCTGGTGGTGGGAGTAGGAGGCCCAGCCTTTGCTCCCGTGGAGCTGGAATTGAACCTCCATCTCAGTGGGCCACAGTCCCACGCCACTGGGGCTCAGTCAAAATACACTTTTTTAAAAACTTCAAAGTCACACCTACCAAGATAGGTCAGATGATAGTGCATAGAACAAAACACAGCAACATTTAAAAATGGAACAATTATGAGTATACTTTCTGAAGAATTTAATTGCAAAACAATAACAATATATCCCAAAACAGCATAAAATATTTGAAAATCAAATAACATATTACTAAACAATCTATTGTGAAAGTAAGAATCATAAGAATGACTAGAAATTCTGTAAATTGAGTGATAGTGAAATTACAGCATATCAAGATTTGTGAACCAGCTCATTTAGTGCTTACAGGGAAAGTAATAGAAGTAAATGCTTGTATTAGCAAAGAACCATGGTGGTCCCAAAGGTAAACACTTGATAACTAACAGAATGGTTGGAGATTCTAATTAATCACCTGATTAATGGGAGAAAGACTTGGTGATCTGTTCCTCTACAGTTTACAGCTTAAAGAATCTTAAGGGGGCATTTCTACTCTGTAACAAGGGGTTGCTGTAAGTCGAAAATCAGCTTAATGGCCCTTAGCAACAACAGCAGCATTAGAGAAACAGAAATATCTAAAACAACTATTCAAGTTTCTACACAGAAATAGAACATAACCATAGCTAGAAGTATATTATAAACTCCGAGCAAAAATTCAGTGAAATAGAAAGTTAACATTAGACATGTAAATATCAATTTATCATTAAAATCAATCAAATTACTTTGCTATAATGACAAAATAAATAAGAAAAATATATTGACATATCAATAGATGCAGAAAAAAATAATTTCTTAAAGTAAAACACAGCTTCATGATATAAACTCTCTGGAACTAGATGGAAACTTTCTCAACTTGGAAATAAAAAATCTACCCAATACCTGTAACTAAAATTATCCTAAAAGTGAGATATGGGACTCCTTTTTTTAAATATTAGCAATAGGCAAGGGTATCCAAACTTCTAGTCAGAGAAGTACTGTTGTTGACTAAGTAATGACATTATATACAGTGCTGAAAATAAAATATTTGCACATTATGTGGTAGATATTCATTTTCTAGTTCTAGTTGACTCTTATTTTATGAATCTATGATAGGATATCACTGCAATTGTTTTATTGACTTCATGAGTGTTTCAGGGCAGCAAATCAACTCTATGGGAAATATTCTACTTACCTTAGCCTGCAGTCATCTTACAGAGACTGACCGAGACAAAAAACAAAACAAAATGCCCTTGGATTTTCATGGAAATGCCAATATCAGAACAACAACTACAAATACCCAACAGGTAGTAAGTGTGATTATTTTTCTTTAGAGAGAGCCACTTATTTATGAAGTATGAGGTTAATTCTGTTTGCATTCTTGCTGGGCTGAATTTGAATGTTTATTTCTGAAAGGAGAAAAACTTGTTATAACTCTAGACAGAAGAACTGTCATATCTTCACATTATTATGGAATCTTTCAGCCCAAACTGCATTTATCTGCTTGTCTATGTCAACTTAGGTACACACTGACAACTACAAAACATTACCTGCCTTCCTGCCATTCACTCGCTACTTTAGAAATGATAATACTGCACAAAAGAATGGGGAGAGAGTGCCGCCTGTTATACGAAGATGAGACAAATGTCAGATCCAACTGTTCAGTTGTTTGGGGCATTCCATATTTATCACATCTATGATCTGAGTAACAAAAAATACTGGGATATATTTGAAAAGATTTCTTTTCTTAAGTTTGTGTAGGAGGCATTTGTGAACAGGAAAATGAATTTTTGCAGATGGAAATCATGTTATGGGATATATATTAATTGCAGTATGTTTTATACTGTAACTGTCTTCATTGTTTTTCCAGCACCCCCAAATAACAGAAAAGAAATATTTCCAGCATTACAGTGGCTTGATGAATTTTTATTACCCAGACATGTTTGGCTCTTGATCTCAAGTAGGGATCATGCACAAATAGGTTAAGTGCTATTTAGAATTTGCTTGAAAACTTCCCCGTTCTCTTTTCTTCCATTAGAAATGTTCCAAAACAATAACCTAGGGTTTCTAATAAGCTGTTTTATCATTTCAGTTTTCTCTAGATATTAACACTGAACTGTATATACTCTTTGTCAATTCTTCCTTTCTGCTTTAGCCTCTGTCTTTATCTCTACTGTACAGCAAAAGAAGGCCTGAATTGCCTACCAATAATTTTCCATTTCAATGGCATCAGGAATGAGAAATGGGAAATTAGCAAGCTGGAGAATGGAAATAAGGTCTTTCTGGACAGGAAGTCAACTTTCCATCTACCCCTGAAAGGAAACCCATGAACTAAATCAATTTCAGTCCTGGGTAGTTCTTATGAGATGGTTCTTTCTAAAGTCTGGCATAGATTAAAAATATTTCAGAACTTTCAGAAATGCCACTGAAGTTGTTTTCATCTGGAGATTAATAAGCGGTCTTTTATCAAATAAATTGATTAGATGAGGGCACAGGTAAGGGTTAGCAGAGGGGAAGGTGATTTTTTTATGGGTTTAAAAGAACTACATGAATGAGTCAAAATTAGATGATTATAATGATAGCAATTAAAATTTACCTCTCAGTCACTATGTGTAGTTTCAGTGTCTCAATTAAGGAAACTAAGACGGAGAGCATTTAAAGAGATTAGTCAAGATGATTCAAACAGTAGAAGGTAGAATAAACCTAGGTATATATGAGTACGGTGTCCACATCCGTAAGCTCTCTACTCCAATATTCTGTGATGCAGGAAAAAAGTGATGAGGAAATTGTTGACTGGGCAAGTAGTATAACCAGTGGCAAGGAGGATATAAATATATGAAGGGAGGATTGCTGAAATTTGCTTGAATAAAAAAATAATTGCTTTTGGAACATTGTGGAGACTGAGTGTAAAATTTCCTGCATGTTGGATTCTCATTTGTCCCCAACAGTTTTACTGGCACATACTTTACATATCATACCATTCAACAGGGCAATTGTTCAGTCATCTCAAGGAGAAGTGTACAATCATCACCACATCAGTTTTGAAGCATCCTTGCCTCGCCCTCCCCCCACCTCCACCACGGTGAAATCACCTTTAAAATGAGTTGTGTAATCACAATCTATTCTAGTGCTCTCTACCCCTCTGGGCTTCATTATTTACCCCCCAAATTCCCTTTCCCCCTCTGTTATGAAAACCCCACCCTTCTAGTCCCTATATCCCCTTGTAGCCATTATTAGCATTGTGCATCCACTTCTCCTGTGCTGAGACACCCAACAAAAAGTAATAAAAAATCAAATTGCATTAAGGTGATAAGGATAAAGTCATAATAATATAATGACAAAATTATAAATACTGCATAAGAAGGAAAAGAATCCTATCAACATTCAAACGGTCAGGGGAAATAGTTCTGTTACAAAACAAATAAGAGCGGCTGAGTCCCGGTGGCGTAGTGGTTGTGTGCAGGGACTGCAGCCCAAAGGGTTGGTGGTTCAAATCCAGAAGCAGCTCTCTGGAGCAAGGCTGGGTCTCCCACTCCCACCAGGGGGCAGTGGTGGCCCCCCAAACAAACAAACAAACAAACAAACAAACAAACAAACAACCCCAACAAATAAGAGGCACTTGTACTCAGAAAAAAATCAGGCCACATTTATAAGGTGGTCAAATGGCCAAGTGTTGAGTTTGATCCAGCATAATCAAGATGACAGTGCTCTTTGTCTGACAGTAAGGCTGATTAAGGCTTCTTGCTTGTGGCTAGAAGCAGGGGTCCTTAAACTACAGCCCAGCTGGCCACATGCAGTCCGCCAAGGACACTTATCCAGCCCACCAGGTTTTATTGTGTCTGCTGCCTGTTCTGCTTAGCAGCCGACTCATCCCAGGCCTGCAGTGAATTTTCTCATAGTTTTTTTTTTTAACTATAGTATGGCCCTCCAATGGTCTAAAGGACAGTGAACTGGCTCCCTGTAAAGAAGTCTAATGACTGCTGGGCTAGAGTGTATTTGCCAGTTGCTAAGCCTGGTTAGAAATTCTGCAGTTGGGTTTTAGTCTCCTACCACCCCCCCATAACCCTCCACAAATTAGGTGTTCATGTTTTTAGCTTTGAGACTTCTCATCACCATATTTGAATTTGTAATTATCAGCTTTGGATCGCCCAAGCTGGTGTTTCTTCAATGTGGACTAAGTTGACTCCTCACTTAGATGGCTGGTTGTATGAATAGAAACCTGTAAAACTCCAGACACTGTTCTGATTGATAACAGGGCAGCATCAGTGTTCTTCATTACAATTTGCTGTCGCACCTTTATCTTGAGTGATTATTTCATGAAGGTGAGTATGGAGCAGTACCACGATGCAAAAACTAATAGTTATTAATTTGGGACAAGGATCTAATGCAAGCCCCAAACCCATTTATCGGGTTTCTTTAAATATTCCCAAATACCTGAAATGTAATTTGAAAATGTAACATATAATGGGAACGGTCACACAAAACTCTTTGCAATTTAAGAGGGAAAAATGGAAAAAACTTGAACTCCAGTTCTGGCTTAGAAGACTTGCTGTCCTTGTAACCTTTCAAATGCTAATTTCTTTCCAAATGAAGAACATTTGTCTTTGGGAACAGTATTTTTCTTTGGATATAAATTGGTGCTTTTTATTGCCCATTATAGTTTCACATGGATTTAAGTTTAGCTAAATGAAAGATACTATTAATTTGGAAGAAAATCAAGTTTGTCAAGACACAACTTATTTTAGGTTCACTCAATGTTTTTACATAATACATTTTAGATTGTGGGACACTCAAACGAAAATAGTCTAAAGACAGCTGGGGTTGTACAAGTAGACCACGAATGACAGACAGATAAGTAAGTAAGGTTTATATTTGAGAATCAGAGAACCACTGCATTTTATTGCTTGGGGGAACATTTGTCAGCACCTGGTACAATCTTCACACTTGATGGATTATGAAATTGGGCCTCAAGAGCTTAGACAGCATGCCCAAAGTCACAAAGCAATTTAATATAGGAGTTAGAACAAACTCCCAAATATTTTGGCCATCAACTATTCACATGTTTTTATTAAGCCATCAACTACTAACAATATAGAGATGATTGCTAAAGCTACAGAAAAAGGGAAGTAAGGGGGAGTGGGTAAAAAGGAATAGTGAATTAAAAAACATAGAAAAATGCTCATCCTATAGCTTTGAAGACTTTTATAATTATACTACAGAAGATTACAGAATTGTACCTGAAGTGGATACCAGCATAGGGAGCTAGGAGGAGAGACAGGACAGTTATTTTTCTATAAATTGTCTTTTTCCTAAGATTGTCCTTATGAGTGAATATCTTTTTTATTGAATTGTCTTTCAACATATCAATTGAGAACATTCAGAATGTAAGTTTTTAAAAGACAAAAGGCGTTGGGGGAGGTTTGTTCACTTATGTATCGTAAGCACAGAATTAGTGTTCATTGAATGAATGGGTTATAAACCTTCTATATCTTTCTGTTATTAAATGTGCTATCTATGTTTTTAACAAATAAAAGTCTTAAGCAATTATGATGCTTGAAATGAATATGAATTTTTATCACAGCATTAAGATAATTGCAAATTAGCCCAAATATGAGGGTGATGGACATGGGGGGGGGAAGTTGAGACCCAAAGCCCATTTGCACACAGTTGGACATCCCCTCTCAGAAAGATTACAAGGAAGGGACAATTTAACCAGGGTGCAGGATAGCACCGACGAAGCACAACATTTCTCTAGTTCCTAAATGCTTCCTACTCCCCTACTACCATGACCTGGCTCATTCTTACAAATCTGACTCAACCTTGGGACACACATGGGAACAGATAAGAGCTCTTGGCACATGGAATTCAGGACAGATAAAACCCTCAAGAACAATAGTGGGAGTAGTGATATCATGAGGTTAGGAGGATGAGGGGGGTGGGAGAGGTGGACTCTATCACATGGTTGAATATATAGCCCAACCCACCAGAAATGAGAAACAGACAAGTGCTTGGAGGAAGACAGTGGACAGTGCAAAGTAGGAAATAGCAGCAGTATAAAATTGACCAAGGATTCATGAGGGTGGGAAGGTTTGGGAGTGACAGGAAACAAGAGGAGCTGATACCAAGGGCGCAAGTGGAAAGAAAATGTTTTGGAAATGTTGATGGTAATAGATGTACAAGTGTGCTTAATAAAATTGAGAATTTTTTTGGGGGGGGCATCACGGCTCTCTGGTGGTGGGAGTAGAAAATTGAGAAATTGATTGTCTTAATATATGTAAGAGATCCCTAATAAAATGATTTTTAAAAGATTTACAGCCTCAGAAACCCTATATAAGGTCACTGTATATAGGTACCCTAGACAAAGAATCAAGTTGATGGCTGTGGTAGGTATAGACATGTATGTGTGTAACTAGCAGGACATGAAAACAAGGAAGTTGTAATTCTTTGATATGATACCTGCTGTAAAAAGTGCACATTATGACTTAAGGAAAGAACTGAACAAAAAAGAAAACTTCAGAAATTAAAATTAAGCAACAAGTGGAGCAGTGATTTTAAAAGCCATTGGTATTATTAATCTGAGTCAAGGATGTTTCAAAACTTAAAGTAGAATATCATGAAAATAATTCTCTGGTGAATAATAAAATAAGTATTTGAAATAGACTTCAATATCTATCCGACCACCTGCCTAAAATACTATGTCCTATAAGCCATATTTTTCTTCTTTTCTGACTTTTCATTTTATAAATTGACTCATTCTTTTTGGTAAAATTCATGTTTCTGCTTCTTGCGGAGTCATCTCTGCCTGGCTTACCTACCCTTCTCATTCTCTCAGCAGTGATAACTCGAGCAAGGAAACTCCTTTGTATTGCTTGAATTGAAGACAAAATTCACAACTTCTTAAGCATTCTCAGATTGTCTTTCTGGCCTTTTTCATTTCATTTCTAACACTATGTGCTTTCCAAGGCATTTTCATGGACTGTGTGTGTGTGTGTGTGTGTGTGTAAATTATAAGAGAGTGAAAAGACTGCAAAAATAGAGAGGCATCCACAAAGAAAGACATCTTCAGAGTTTTCTTATGTGGGCATCACTGCCCCCTGGTGGGAGTAGGAGGGCCCAGCCTTGATCCTGATAAACTGCTACTGGATATGAACCGCCAACCCTGTGGGCTGCAGTCCCACTCACAACCACTATGCCACCAGGGCTCAGCCATTTTCAGAGTTTTCTTTTGCAATTAAGAACCTTTGTAACTGATGACAGAGAGAAAATGAAACTTCAAACCAGAGAGAAAGTGAAAACTTAGGTAGACTAGGGAGGAATTGATTAAGGAGCTAAGAAATAACAAGAGCTCAAAAGTTGACTGGGGAAGCACTGCCTCCTCAAAGCAGGGTCCAACTTAATGACGTGGATGCAGCACAGCTTTCTGGATCTTCATTTGCTCTTGGGTCATGTCTGGAAATGAGAGGAAACAACTACAAGCATTCGTTAATGATCAGAACTTGCAATGTGCCAAGTATGAATATAGGAAAATTAGAGGACATCAAAAAAAATCTTAGAAAGATTAATGAGCTGAAATGGCCTGGGATGGGTCCTTTTGAATCAGACAATCATATGGTTTACTGTGCTGAGAATGATAAATATGAGAAGAGTGGTAGTATATCAATCATCCACAAGACTATTTCAAGATCTATTGTCACATTCAATGCTGTCGATGATATATATATATATCATCTAATATATATATATTAGCTAATATATATACACCCACAAGGAAGACCTGTTAAGGCAATTGTTATTCAAATTCCCATGCCAATCACGAAAACCAATAGTGAAGAAATTGAAGAATTCTACTAACTTCTTCAGTCTGAAGTTTATCAAGCATGCTAGCAAGACATTGATAATTACTGGTCATTGGAATGCAATCGTTGGAAAGACAAAGGAAAGATCAGATTTTGTTGAGTTGGAAGCAATGCTTTTGGTGTTAGACAAATGATTTTACGGCAAATCCACCTTTTAATAATATAAATCGTGACTTTACACACAGATAAAGTACACAGGGATCAAGTTGACTACATCTACATGAAGAGACAAAAGCAACAACATGGATCTGTCTGAGAAGAAGTATGGCTAAAATGCTCTTTAGAAGCAAGTAGAGCAAGAATTTGCCTCATGTACTTTGGACACATTAACAGGAGGGATGAGTCACTGGAATAAAGGACATCATGCAAGGTCAAGTAGAAGGGAAGAGAATAAGAGGAAGACCCTTGGCGAATGGCTATAATAATGGGCTCAAACATAACAACTATTGTGAGGATGGTTCACGAATAATATGCAAGTTCAGATAGAAGCTGAAAAAAAATCTAAACAATCTGATGCCAGAAGACATGTTAAACTTGTTGTTGGATGTGCCATAGCTAAAATCTGTAGGAATAATGAAGTGGATTGAGCAGAAAATTTAAAATAAGAGCTCAAGAAAATAAAATGGATTATTATAATAAAATGTCCAAAGATGTGGAGTTAGAAAGGCTAAAAGGAAGAACATATTCAGCTGAAAGAACATATTCAGCCGAAGCTGAAAGAAGCAAAGAAAATACGCAATACGTTGAAATATTGAGCGATTGGGGGGTGGGGATGCTGAATGATACAGGATGCATCAAAAAAGATGGAAGAAATAAACAGAGTCACTGTACCAAAAAAATTGACCAACACATAGGCATTATAAGAGGTAGCACAGAAGGTATGGTATTAAAGGAAGAAGTACAACCTGCACCAAGGATTAGTGAAAAACAAGGTCCCTGAGAGTGCCAGAAATGTAGGCCAGTTCTAGAAGAAATGGTGGATAGAGTGAGGGATTGCATTACTGATGTGGTCCTTGACTGAAAGCAGAGAGTACCATCAATATGTTTACTTGTGTCTCGTTGACTACACAAAGGATTCAGCTATATGGATTATAATGAATTATGGATAACATTTCAGAAAATGAGAATTAGAGAACATCTTAGTGTGTTCACATGAAACCTCTATATAGACCAAGAGGCAACTTTTAGAATAAGGGAATACTACTTGGTTTAAATCAGAAGAGGTATGCATCAGGATCTTATCTTTTCACCACACTAATACAATCTTTATACTGAGCCCATATCTGGAAAACAGGAATATGTAGAGAAGGATGCATTAAGAATGGAGCAAGATTAGTTAATAATCTGCAATGTGTAGATTATACAACCTGACCTGCTGAAAACAAAGAGAACTTGAAGTACTTGGTGATGAAAATCAAGGACTACAATTTGTGGTATGAATTACAGTACAAGATAAAGAAAACAAAAATTCTCATAATTGAACCAATAGGATCATGATAAATAAATAGAAGATAAGTGTCTAGAATTCCATTTTACTTAGGTCCATAATCAATGTTTATAGAAGCAACCATAAAAAAATATTGACCGTTGAGCCAGATCTCAAATTCCCTTCCATTGGGCATATCTCTTGCACCACACCTCTTTAAGTGTTAAAAAACAAAGATGTTACCTTGCAGACTAAAGTACTTCTGGCCTAAGACAACGGATGTTCCATTGCTTCCTATGTAGGTAAAAGATGAACAATGAATAAAGTAACTGGAAAATAATCAATACCTTTGAATTCTGGTGCTGGCAAATCGTATTGATGGACTTCCAGAAGAACAATCCAATCTGCTTTGTGGAAAGCATAGTGAGAGTTTGCCTTAGGAGTGAGGATGGCTGGATTTCCTCTCATGTACTTTGGGCATATTATCTGGAAGTTATGTCCCTGGGAGAGGACACTTGCTAAAGTAAAGTGCAAAAACGAAGACTGTCAAGGAGATAGATGGACATAATGGCTGAAACAATGGACTCAAATAAACCTAACAAAAATTGTGAATAGGGTGCAGACTAGGCAGGAAGCCATTCTACTGTCTATAGAGGAGTCTCTATGAGTCAGAACTGACATAGCAGCCCCTAGCAATAATAGAATGCTGGATTTTATATAAAATCCTATGGTATTTTATAGGATATACATTGATTTTTTAAAACAATATTCTAAAAGTGACATGACAGATCTAGTGATTAGAATTGTTTTTGAATTATAGGCAGCTACTTTACTTTCTTTTAAAAAATGCTATGGCAAGAGAACTAGTATTTTTAAAATATTACTTAAAATAAGCTGGTGCCTTATGACCAACAACTTATACCACTAAAGACAAAGAGCTGTGGATCTTCCACATCTAGATTGTGTCTAAGCTCCTATGTATTCAGTAATTTTTGCTGCATATTCAAATCAATTGTATTGATTTTTAAGTGTCAGGAGCAAGTTTGGACTTGATATCTTGTGCAGTGGAGAGAGACATAAAGGATTTTTTATCAGGCAAATATCCAATTGGATTTCTTTTAGAATTAATAGCTATGCCAGCAATGTGGAGGATTGTTTGGATATAAGAATAGGGTGAAGAAGGTGTAATTATAAAATAAAAGAGTCTATATGGACATGATAAGAGGCTTGGTGACACTGTTATTGCTGTTGTCACGTACATGTTGCACCACTAAGAGTGAGGTCACACTTCAAATCCACCAGGCATCTATTCCCAGAAAGACACTATGAGCTGGAATCAACTCGATGTCTGTGTGTTAGGCTGGGTTGACTACGGCTCAAATCCAAGGGCACTCATATACGTGTAAGGAAGAGCTTTATATCAAGAAGTAATTGTGCATCAATAAAACATCCCAGCCCAGTCCAACTCAGGTCCATACCCCCCATATCTGTCAATGAGTCTGATACCAGCCCATGAATTCCTTTCCAAACTCATGCAAACACGTGCAATGATAGAGAATGCAGTAAGATCACTAGCCAGTGGCTGTGGCTTCTGTGATGGCAGCATTACAAGGCTCTAGCAGGTCTCCACGTGGCATCATTAGAAAGGCGAAGAAAGCAGAGAGAGGGGCTGACCTCCAGCGAGCCATTTATCTCATGGCAACATCAAATGAGGTCATCAAGCTGCAATGTGAGTGATAGACTAAACTCCATCCCTACACTTTATTAATCAAGTTGATAGGAAATTATGTAAGAGTTCTACGAGCACTTTATTTAGCCTTTAGTCAACTGTTTTTGTTTTTATTCTACCTATGTAGACTGTACTTTGAATATATGCTTTCGATCTTGGGAGAGACTTCAGGGCTAACAGTTCATTTGAAAATTGTCTTATGGGAATGATCATGAGGACCAAGAAAGTTGATGAAATTTCTGATAAAATTGGATATACGTTATAGTGAGAAGCAAGATATGCCAATGAGGGTGGGAGGTTGGGGGAGGGAGGGGGAAAAGAGAAGCTGATACCAAGGGCTCAAGTAGAAAGAAGATGCTTTTGAAAATGATGATGGCAACATATGGGCAAATGTGCTTGATATAATTGACATATGATTGGTATGTACAATTGTTATAAGATTTATAAAAGCCCCAACAAAATGATTTATTAAAAAGAGGAAGAAGATTGGGGTGCCAGTGGAAGCAACTGTGATGCTCATGTGAGGCCATTTTCCAGAAAATGTGTTTCCAAAATGCTTTTTTTTTTTTTTTTTGGCATCACTGCCCTCAGGTGGTGGAAGTAGGAGGCCCAGCCTTTGCTCCGTGGAGCTGGAATCGA
Source organism: Nesogale talazaci (assembly GCA_004026705.1). Lineage (NCBI taxonomy): Eukaryota > Metazoa > Chordata > Mammalia > Afrosoricida > Tenrecidae > Nesogale > Nesogale talazaci. The sequence goes on along the minus strand of PVJH01004703.1, from coordinate 62,733 downwards.
ACCTCCATCTCAGTGGGCTGCAGTCCCACGCACAACCACTACGCCACCGGGACTCAGCCTCCAAATGTTTTTATAGATTGTTGACATACTTCTGAAACCTTTTGAAGCTCTTTAAAGAGTATGTATTTTACAAAACCCAAATATTAGACTGAATTTATACTTTCACTTCTAAATGGATTTATAGTCTTTTACTCCCCTTGGAAAGTTTGAAGATATTTTCCTTATATCTGTATCTTATTCAAAAGGCATTGCTCTTTAAGATTGTTCTCTCTAAATGAGAATTAGCCACTCATCAGTCTGCTTTCTGATGATGACGTTTTGCAGTGAGTTTTCTGTGTCAGTCTTGGGTAAATGCGTGTACAGGCAGAAGTAGGAGCAGCTCCAGGACAGATTGTCAGAAAACTGCTTCCTCCCAAATGTCAGTGCATCTAGTAATCAAGTCTCATCATACATCATTTTAAAAGGACAATTCTCCATCAGTTCAAAGTCAGATGATATGATTTCAGACAAGCAGCCTAGATTGAAATAGTTTCTTTCCTTGGTTGTTATATAGCTAAGTGCACCATATATATATATGTGTTTTATATATATATATATATTTATTGGTGATGATGCAGTATTAAGAGATTTCTTGAGCTTCATAATTCGTTTCACATATATTTATTTAACTGCATATACATGCAGTTAATAACTAATTTCACATATATCTGCATTTAATATATATGTATATGCATTTAATATGTATGTATAATAATTGCATATGCCTAATTTAGGGAATCTCCAAAAATGGCACTCTATGGTCACCGTTAAAGATGTTTAAACTTTTGACCCCATGCAGGAAATGGACTCCAGGGTGGTATTGACATTTAGATTAAAGCTATGAACTTTGATCAGAGGTTTAAAGAGGATTTAAGTCTAGTTCCTTTTCAGTTCTAAGCCAAGCAGTATATAATCAGACCATAATTATTATGGCAGCTCTATTCAATGATGTCTTCAAGGACACAGGTTTCAGCTAACTCATTTTGGATGTAGACTCATGAGCCAATATGGTACAGTCTATAATGCAATCAATGTGATGGAGGAAAGGATAAGAAAGTATTGCGCAAGAGATACATACCAGCCATCTTCAGGGGTTGTGATAGTCACCTGATCTGGTGTCATTTTGAGAATTAAGAGTGTATGGGTGGAGTCTAGTCCGTCAATCTGGAGCTAGCCAATGAGACCTCTGTGTAGGCATGACTCTCTCCTCTGAGAATTCTGGGAAATCTGGTACTTCCTTCTTGGAAGCAGGAGACACTCACTTGCTTGAAGCCTTTCTACTGACAATGCTCACTCCCTGGGAGACATTGCAGATGACAAGACACATGGCAGCATGCTGATAGACCATAAGCCCTGGAAACTGGGGGAGGCATGCTAGTGCTGAGATGCTTCTACCACCACTGGATACACAAGTCTCTGCCCCCATTGTCCTGGTGTCACTGCATGTACTTCATGAGCCTAAAGAGGACTTGTAGACTGGTATCAGACATATGGACTAATATTGGACTTATGATATTGGACTGGACTGTGTTGGGATATTTTCTGAATGTACAGTTGCTCTTGTATATAAGCCTCTCCCTTATATACATATGTGTATTCACGAATTTTTTTCTCTATCTGGACAAACACAGGGTGTGTTGGTTAGGTTTGTTATGCCACCATGGCCACAGAAGATTGGTGGGTCTATTGTGATGGCACAGCCAATGAACACACGGGATGAATTGAAGGGCAGAGATAGGAAGGGCTCGGCGAGTTCCGCCCGCTCTCTTGCTTCCGGATCCGGATCTTCGTACCAGAGAGCGCCTTGTTCGTCCTGTGCCTCGACCTCCAAGCAATACTACCCGTGGGACACCTAATCGTGGACTGCATTGCTGTGAGTTGAGGTTCCTTCAAGCCCTACTTTGTCATGCTCCTGGGATATAGATCTCTTGAGCTGGGGACTGTTGGACTCTGTCCTCTGGCTTACTGTTGGTGAGCTGCTCTGCTGTTTGCTGCCTGTGACCAAATAGCCTGATTGCTCTACAGAGGACACTCAGAGGCCCTCAAGACTTGAAGGACTGCCAGTCTTCTAGCTGTCTCACACAACTGAGTTGCACCGAGCAATCTGTACTGCTTTATAGATAGTTAACTGTTTCTTTCTTATCTTATATACCTTTCTCTCTATATAAATATATAAAAAGAATGACTAGTGTCCTGATTTTTATTTCTCTAAGAGAACCCTGCCTGACACACAGGGGTTCATCCTCAGAATCTGCCACACAAAATTCTAGCTTCTAAAATTCTAATTCTAAAACTTAGACATGTGGTCCTTTTTAGTGATTTGGCCAGAATTTAGTCATATGGTCACACCTTGGTGCTACAGAGTTTGCTGAGAAGGTGCTGAGAAATGTTTTTTTGCTCTAGTTGCCCAGGAGGAAAACTAAGAATTAGAAATTATATTATTGAGGTTAAGTAGGAATCTTAGTGAGAGTGGTCTCTGCCTTTCTGTAACTGCCTTGGAAGGGCATAATAGTAGGTATGTCTAGCAAAATGGCCACCTACTAAATTACATGTACATGTACACACAAATGAATGAATAAATTAATCGATAAAAGTGAGGAAGTCTTGGACAGAGAATAAATGAAAACTAATCTTATGCCTTAACATAGAATTGAAGATTCTTTACCATTCTTCTATAAATATAAATTGGCCAACACCCTCTGGTGATACTGGACTTTTATTCTTATGCCTACAGCCTCAAGATTCTTACCCTGATTATCTGCTCATCGAGAAAGCAGCCTGAGGTCCCTGCACCTCATTGGATACTGAGTCAGCCTCTGAGAGAGAGATTGAATATTATGACAAGTAAGTGAATATACTTGCTAACTTGAAAGCTCATGTTCTATATGGACACATTCAGAGCAAAACTAGCCTACAGACATCAATACCGTGAACTTAGTCTTAGAAAATAGAAAATATCAGAGTCCAGAGAATGGTAACATTTTGTGCTATAACATCCTTTATACTTAAAATAAAAAAACCCCAAACTTTTCCCTTTGGTTTTAATTTAAAGTTCCTTTAAAGTTCATTTAATTTAAAATGACTAAAAGTATTGAAGAATTCATTCTTAATCATTGAATTGCATCTATTCCATAAGGCAGATTATTGGTAGAGGAAGAGGTGATAGCAGTTACTAAGGTTAATAAAAACCAAACTCCCTGCTCTGGAGTTGATGCCTGCTCCTTTTGACCCCGTGGAACAGACTGGAACTTCCCTTGTTGATTTCAGAGGCTGTATTTCCTTACAGAAGCACAAAATCTTATCTTTCACGAGTGGAGTGGCTCCCCTGGTGGTTCTGAACTGCCAACATTGCAAAGAGCAGGGTCGAGTAACTGCCACACTCCCAGGACTTTTATACATTAAGGTTAGTTACCTCCCCCTCGGTAATCAGTCCCCTCAAATCCTAATGGAAATGAATCACACAAGATTCACTCATTTTTGTAAAGCTGTACTGCATGTAAAGGAGACATAGAAGTCTTGAAACTTAGCACTCAGCTCTTTCATCATTATAGCTCTCCATCCTGACAATGGATTTTGCTACTGGCAAGTGAGAAACAGATGAGTTTTTAGGTTCCATTTCTGCAATGAGGTGGTGTGGGCTGGAGTGGAAATCTTTAGTCCTTGTCTTGCCATTGACTCTGCCCGATCCTGCTTGGCAGCCGGCCTCACCGGGCTGGCACGCAGTTCTCATCTTCTCTGATGCTGAACAGCAATATGAAGATAATCAATTTTTTTGCTTCCTTTATTTCCTTCCTGCCTTCTCTTGCTCTTCTCATCTATTTTCTGCTACTTTGAAATTTAAATAAGGGCAATATATTCACAATGATACATCAGATTTCAAAGCATAAAGATAATTTTGATTAAATGTTATATGTAAGCTATTAAATTCTGGATTGATTAAAAGACAAACTGATCAGGTAATCAATAAGAACAAAATAAGATATTAAAAATGAGTACTTACGAACATAATGAAATGTGATACCCCAACACATTCAAAGAAGACACTTAGAATAGGGCTTTTTTTTTTGACAGTAACTTTTTGTGTTTTACTTTTTCATTGAGAAAGGCAACTCTATACAAGGATAAGATAGTAATTTACAAACTTTTCTGATAGCTCATCTTTTCACCAAAACATTTGAGGCATCATTTCTAGCATATGCAAATTAATTTATCCTTTGTTCTGTTTTCCTCCACATTCTTCAAAGGATTCTGTCTCTTTTCACCCCACTTCATTTCAGGCAACCTGGATATAATTTTGTTTGGTAGAAACACGAACTTTGAAGACTCTGGAGTTTCTAAAATGCTAATCCCAAGCAATGGCTTTAAGTCATGGGAGTGTACAATACAGGTGCCAGAGCATTTGCCCGTGAATTTCCAGATCACAAAAACGAATGGGAAAATGGTGTTTACTGAGAATGCAGTTTCCGACTAATTATAGAGCAACAGGACAGATGCCATGCGTAAGCAGTAGGGGTGGTCTCCGGGGATGGAGGCTGAAAGGTTGAAACTTCAGAAAGCTCTGCCTCTTTGTCAACTCATCTGGAAAATCTGAAAATGCTTACCTGTAGCATGGCTAAGAGCAACTCCTAAGGAGAGTTGTATTGTAGCATCTAAGCATTCTGTACAATGTACACATGTGTTATTCTGGAGGGACATAGGATCTATAACTAAATTCCTCATAAATTTATTTCCATCCCTATGTTTACAGGTAAGCCTGGTGGCACTGTCTGGTAAGCACAGAACTGCTAAGCACAAGGTCTGAGGCTCACACTTCAGGGAAAAGATGTGAGTGAACGATCTGACGAGGCCATCTTCTCTAGCTGGTATAGATTGACACCCAGAAACCCAATGCAGAGCCCCTTTGAGTTACAATCAACTCCATGGAAGTATGATTATTTATTTATTTTTAAAATCATTTTTACTGGCGCTCTCACAGCACTTATAACAATTCACACAGGAATTGTAGCAAGAACATTTGTACACATGTTGTTGCCATCCTTCTCAAATGTTTGGTATATTTTAAGGAGGCTTATTGGTGTAGTGGGATATACATTGGGATATGACATGCAAGGTCAGCTGTTCCAATCCACCAGCTGCCTACTGGGAGAAAAACGAGGCTGTGTTCTTCCCTAAAGATTTACAATCTCAGGGACCAAACGGGGCAGTTACACCCAATCTCACAGACTTGCTAAGAGTTGGAACAGCGCAATGGTGGTGGGATTTCACATTTATGCTATACGAACATGTTGGCTGTTATGATTTGGCTTAGAACTTTAATCGTAGAGGAGAGAGAAGAGTGTTTAGGGATTGGCTTAAATGAGCTGAACAATGACGTCTGTTTTTTATTTCTCTATTTACTTATTTTTAAACATTTTATGAGGGACTGAGCCCCAGTGGCATAGCGATTGTGTGTGGGACTGCAGCCCACAGAGTTGGTGGTTCAAATCCAGCAGCAGCAATTCAGGAGCAAGGCTGGGCCTCCTACTCCCACCAGGGGGCAGTGATGCCCACAAAAACACCCAAACATATTATTTGGAGCACATAAAAAGCACATCGCAATACATACATACATTGTATGCAAAGCACATTTGTACACAGTTGACGTCGTCATTCTCAAAACAATTTCTTTCCACTTACGCCCCTGGTATTAGCTCCTCAAAGTTCCCCTCCCTCTCCCATCCCCATGAACCCTTGATAATTTATAATTTTTTTTCAAATCCTATATGGTCCAATCTTTCCCTTTACCAACTTCCCTGCTGTCCATACTCCAGGGAGGAGGTCATATGGAGATCCTTGTAATCGGTTTCCCCTTTCTACTCCATCTTCCCTCCACCCTAACAGTTTCGCCTCTCTCACCCCTGCTCCTGAAGGGATAATCTATCCTGGATTCCTCATGTTTCTGGTTCTAATCTGTATCAGTGTACTTTCTCTGATCAATCAGATTTATAAGGTAGAATTTGGATCATAATAGTGGGGGAGAGGAAGCATTTAAGAACATTTAAGAGGAAAGTTGCATATGTCATTGTTGCTACAGTGTACCCTGACTGGCTCCTCTCTTCCTGCCAGACCTTCTCTAAGGGGATGTCACTTCACCTACAGATGAGTTTTGGGTTCCCAATCTGCACTCTCCATCATATATAATGATATAATTTTTAGTTCTTTGATCCCTTCAACATCTTGTTGTCACACAAGTTAGTGTGCTTCTTCCATGTGGGCTTTATTGCTTCTGAGCTACTTGTTTACCTTCAAGCCTTTAAGATCCCAGATGCTATATCTTTTGAGAGCCAGGCACCATCAGCTTTCTTCACTACTTTTGCTTATGCACACATTTGTCTTCAATTATTGTGTCAGGAAGGTGAGCATCATGGGATGCCAATTTAATAGAACAAAGTGTTACAGCCAAGTCTGTTTAATAATCTTGCTAGAATAATGGACAAGGGACGTTCCCTGATTCATATTAAGACACATTGGCCTTGGGCTGTGCCCCGGTTGCGTAGTGGTTGAGTGCAGGACTGCGGCCCATGGACTTGGCGGTTCAAATCCAGCAGCAGTTCTCCAGGAGCAAGACTGGGTAACTCCCACGACCGCCAGAGGACAGTGATTGCCACCACCCCCCTCCAAAAAAAAAAAGACATGCTGGCCTCTACATTGCTCTAGGGGATTCACAAAGCCGCTATCAATTTCTGCAACTAACACACAGTAGTATAATCTGTGTGAAAAACAAGATACTTGGCATAGAATAAATACTCAATATATACCCAATAAGTATTCTAAGCGTTCCCTACAAGAAAGCATGGCAAGGCTTCAGTTTATATACTTTGAACATGTGGCCAGGAGAAACCAGTCCCTGGAGAAGGACAGCATGCTTGGGAAAGTAGAGGGGTGGTGAAAAGGAGGGAGGCCCCAAGGAGATGGATTGACATGGTGGCTACAAAAACGGGCTTTATCCTGGCAACAATTGTGAATATAGTGCAGGCCAGGCAGTGTTTCTTTCTCTTTTGCAAAAGGCTACTATGAGTCAGAGCTGACGCAATGGTATCTATAAACACCAGCAACTACTTCTTCATGAATAAATTAACCTCGAATAAATAAAAAGTAAGATGGCAAAACTATGTCTCCCCTAATTTGCATATGTCAGAAGTGTCGACTGCCTAGAAAAGAACATCTTGTGTAGTGAATCAAAAAGGCAGTGAAAGAGAGGAACACTCTCAAAGAGATGGATTGACATACTGGCTGAAACAATAGTCAAAACATGGTGATGGTTTTGAGGGTGGTGCAGGGCAGGGAAGTGTTTTCTTCCCTTGTGAATTAGGTCACAATGAGGAGGAACTGACTTGACGCATTTAACAACAGCCTGTCTGCAGAAGTCAGTGCCAGCAACAGCAAGCCATGGGTGTAGCTCTGTGCTGCCTCAACTTCAGTATGCATATTAACCACCAGAGGACCAGTTTAAACTCAACCATTTGGGGATAGGACCTTTGATTTGGTGTTTCAACAAGTTTGCAAGTCATGCTAGTGGACCTGATCCTTAGATGACATTTTGACTTAGGGGCCTGGTTCTCAAACATGTCCACCTACTGGAGTCTCTTTGGTCTCATTTCCAGAGATTTTGATTTAAGTAGAATGGGGTTTGATCTTGCCGTTGAGCTTTGCAAAAAAATCCCCCTGTGGTACGGGCATCACCGGTGATTTAAAATAGGATGGGACGAAGAGGAAAACAGTCTAGTTGGAAAAGAAGTTTAGCACAGAAAAATTCTTTTATTTAATGTATATAGAAAGTTACCGGTAAAAATAGTCCAGAACATATTGTCATTTCACCTTTGGAAATATCTGTTATGAGCAAGAATAGTTATCCTCTGTCAAGGCAACGGTGTCACCTGATCGTGGGCTCTGCACCTGTTCTTGACTGGCAAAGCAGTTACTGTTCTCAAGCTCTCTGAGTTAAAACAACAGGGAAAAAACTCTAGTGTGCTTTTCATTATCCTTTGAAAAACATGTCATATATAACTTATCAAATTCTAACTACTTGGTTTCCTGGGAGATACATACTTCGATAGGCACTCCACTGGCCTATTAGGTGCTTCACAACTGACCAAAAGGTTAATGACTTCAACCCACCAGATGCACCATGGAGGAGCATGAGTCAGTCTGCTTTCATAAAGATTTGTATTTTTGGAAAAGCCATTGGACAAGTCTATTCTAACCTATAGGATTGCTATGGAGCAAAATTGCTTTGTGCTTGGTGGCTATGTGTGGTAGTTAAATAATCTGGTGTTAATTTGAGTATAGCCTAAAGGTCAACAAACAAGCCTTGATGATATGCTTTTCAATTTTTGTCAGTGACTTTCTTTTTGTCATTGCTATTTTCTGCTTGTGTTTTTGCTGTCTTTTTATTGCTTTGTTGGTTTTGACTTCCTTTGTTGTTTTATTTGGCTTTGCCTGGTTTTTGCACTTATTAATGTATCTGTATGCCTTCTAGAGAAGATAGGTGGGCTAAGTAATGTGGAGATGAAAAGAATAGCACCAATGGTTCTGGTGGGATACAGGAGAAGGGAGGTGGGAGAAGGGAAATGGGGAGGGGGATCCAACAAGGGACCAACAAGTGAACTAAAATCAAAGGAAGGAAGGTTGGAGGATGTCTAATGGGGCTCAATCAAGGACAATGTAACAGTGAGGATTTACTAAACCTGAATAAAGACCAAACATGATGGTTGGACAAGAGGGAAGTAAAAAAGAAATAGAGGAAAGAACTAGGAGAAAAAAGACATTTATAAAAGTGCAAATATAGGCATGTACACATATAAAAACATATATTTTACATGTGTACATGCCTATATATTAATAATTAAGAATTCTATCTATATGTCAAGAATTAAGATTGCAGGTGGACATTGGACCTCAACTCAATTACTCCCTTAACACAAGAACACTTTGTTCTAAAAATCTGACATTCTGTTGTGCTCACCTTCCAACATGATTATTGAAGACAAAATGGATACATAAGCAAATGTGGTGAAGAAAGTAGATGGTGCCTGGGTATCAATAGATATAGCATCTGGGGTCCTAAAGACTTGAAGGAAAACAAGCAACCATCTACATGAGAAGTAACAAAGCCCACATGGAAGAAGCACACTGGCCTGTGTGATCATGAGGTGTCTATGGGATAAGGTATCAGGCATTTAAGATCCAGAATAAAACAATAACCAATGTGAATGAGGGGGAGCATAGAGCAATGACCCAATGCCTCTCTGTAGAAAATTGGACATGCCTTCACAGAGGGGTCACGGAGAAGAGATGAGTCAGTCAGTCTGCAGTATAGCACCAATGAAATACACAGCTTTCCTTTAGCTATTTGCTGCTTCCTTCATCCCACTACCATGATCCCACTTCTACCTTACAGAAGTCTAGTCTGGATTAGACCAGAAGGTATACACTGCTACAGATAAGAGCTCACAACACAGGGAATCCAGGATAAATAAACCTCTCAGGGACAACAAGGAGAGTAGAGATACCAGGAGGATTAGGGGAGGTTGGGGGGAGAAATGAGGAACTGATCACAAGGATCAATCTAGAACTCTCTCCCAGAGGGACAAATAATGAACAAGTGGGTGAGGGTTGATGGAGGATGATGTAAGATATGGAAAATATAACCTATAATTTATTAAGGGTTCATGAGGGTGTATAGAGGAGGGAGGAAGAAGAAATGGGGAGCTGATATTAGAGGCTTAAATGGAAAGAGAATGCTTTGAAAATGATGATGATGACATATGTGCAAATGTGCTACATACATTGGTGGATTGTATGGATTATGATAAGAGATGTAAGAGCCCTAAATAAAAGTATCTTTTTAAGTGTAGGGATGGAGTCTAGACTGTCAATCAGGATATAGCCAATGAGGCCTCTGTGTGGACATGACTTTTCTCTAAGGATTCTAGGAATTCCTGGATTTCCTTCTTGTAGGCCAGAGACAGGCTGGCCTCTTCTCTTGTCTTCTCTTTCCTTTCTCTCTCTTCTCACTCCCTTGGAGACGCTCTATTGACAAGACACATGACACTACACTGCTAGACTCTGTGCCCTGGGAACTGGAGACCCCTGCCAGCACTGAGATGCTTACAGTGCCACTGGATCCAAAGACTTTCTACCCACTGGTCTATGGTCATCTTGCACTTAGCATCATTGTATGCATTTCATGAGTCTGAAGAGGACCTTCGAGATAGGTATTAGACATAAGGGCTAATTTTGGACGTATGGCGCTTGGACTGGATCAGGTTGGGATTCTTTCTTAATGTACAACTACGCTTTAAATAAAACTCTCTCTTTTACACATATGAGTTTCTATGGATTTGTTTCTCTATTCTACCCAGACTAATTCAGTATATATTGGAGATAGTTATATAGGTCCCACATTGAGCTCACATTGTTCCCAAGATAAAAATATATTCTCCTTCTCTAAAGGGTAAAAAATGCTAAATGAAAAGATTGACTCTAGCTCAACTTTTGGTAAGCCCAAGGGAAGGCAGTCAGTCATTAAGATGATTAAAGTTCTGGACTGATCTGATAAGGAACAGAAAAATTCTATTGAATCTAAGTGTCAAATTTTAGCAAGTGTCTGACTTGAGAAGTCTAAACATAAATATGGTGTCAATAATCTGATGAAATTGGGGAAGTTCTACTTAATTTTAAAAAGATCAAAAGTTACTATCATCGATATTCATTCTATCAATGCTTAAGGAGGGGGCAATCATATTTAATGGTAGACTCTATATCAGAGGTTTTCAACCTTCCTAATGCCATGACCCTTTAATACAGTTGCTCATGTTGTGGTGATGCCTTCAATCATAAAATTATTTAATTGCTACTTCATCACTGTCATTTTGCTACTGTTATGAATCGAGAAAAACCTGTCAAAGGGTTGTTTGACCTTCAGAGGGGGTCACAAGCCACAGGTTGAGAGCCATTACTCTCCATACTCAAAGGAGAGATCAAACAGATACAGCCCCTGCCTTCTGTAAGCTCAAAAATATTTGGAAGCAAAATATACACTTTGAAAAACCCTTTAAGACCTATCCTGGAAAGAGTGACTTGAACAGTTATCATTCCATTCTGCTGCTTCTATACCCTGAATATAAGCTACTTCTTTCTTGTGCTATAAGTAGCTACTGGGTTCTACAAGCAAATAAGTGATGCCTAGGCTTTATTCAGATCCCAGTTGAAAACAATGGCATTGTAATTTCTTCCATACAGTTTTGAAGAGCATGAGGGCCTTTGTTTAGTTTACAAATTAGTGGATCCTGATAAGAGTGTTGTCTCCAAGAATTAGAGAGGCTTACATAGACTTTCATTATCTCTGTATTACAGTTCCTAGAAAGAACCCCCCTGACTTTCAGAAGCAAAGAGGAGCTGAGTGGATGGGCTGCATACGATAAGCCAGGGGAAGGAGGAGAACACTCAAGGGCAGTGTCTTCCTACAGGGACTTCCACTGCAAACTGGAAGCCTACCTGCCTTTATGCTTAGCAAATAGTAGTAGGACCACGCCATCTTCCAAGTACTTTTGAGAATGCTGTTACTTAGAGATCTTTAATGTTGAGAGAGTCTTAATGAGCAGATAGTGAAAAACAGCCATCCATCTAAGGGATTAAAATCCAGACCAAAGATTAATTGAAGAGAAAAATGAAAGCTCTTTTTGGAGATAAAACATTATTTTCAAATATGCAATTCAGAAGCTACATTAAAGAGAAAATGATTTCTTCTGAGACTAGAATTATTAGACTGCAAGATCAAATTTTAAAAATATCCCAAAGCATAAAAGAGGTATAAATAGGTTGAAGGTATAAAATCAAAATCAGGATAGCTAGTGGATAGATGTAGAATTAAAAATTGAAAAATAGATATTGCAGAAGGTGAATGAAACAGATACAAAAAAGGAAATCATTAAACAATAAAAGGTCTTTTTTTCTTCCTGAGCTGAAGAAAGATGGAAGTTGCCTGTTAAAAAGGCTCATTAAGTTTCAGACAGGATTGATGGGAAAATCCACTTACCTAGGCAAATTCTGGCAGAATTCCCAAGGTTTCAAGCATCCATGCAGAAAGAACAAGTAGTGTACAGATGAGAAGCAAATCAGACTGATGCTGCACATCTCATTCACAACTGAATTAAGAGGCAGCAAAGTGGCATCTACTAATTACTATGGGGAAAGAACTACAGCAAAAGAATCTAAGCCCAGGTCAGCTACCATGTACCCATGAAGGCAAAAGGTTTGGAGCCTACATAGTAAAATAAAAATTCCTCAGAACATTTTATATATGTGTATATATGTATATATATATAATATGCTATGCAAATGTAAATTGGAATCCCAAGCTTACTTTGGAGTATCAAAATTTTTTTGCATTGCATTTAATTTTAGATTTAATGTCAAAATATACCCAGGATATGTGAATTAAAAGATTATTGAATGGAGACTTTGGCTTTATCCAAAAACAGACGAGCAAAAAATAAAACAAAAAAATTTTAAAAAATTACCTCTGTAATCATATCAGCCTAATACTTAAATAGGAGTAGAAAAATGATTTTTTAAAAAAAGAAAAAAAACTGAAAATGTGTAAATTAATTATATTAATTTTTAATTTTTTAAAAATGAAGAAAGCATCCTTTCCTAACCATGAAAGAGAAAGAAAAAATATTGTGTTAGTCTGGGTAGACTAGAGAAACAAATTCATAAGCACACAAATGTATATAAGAAAGAGTCTTATATAAGAGCAACTGTACATTAAGAAAACATCCCAACCCAGTCCAGTCCAAGGTTAAAAGTCTGTATATCGGATTCCAATCTATAAAGTCCTCTTCAGACTCATGAAACACATGCAATGACATCAAATGTAGGACAATCACAGGCCAGTGAATGCTGGGTCTTGTGGCTGTAGAAGCATCTTAGGGCAGGCAGGTGTCTCCCCATGGCTCGTCCAGTTTCAGGGCTCATGGTCTATCAGCATACTGCTATGTCTTGTCAGCTGCAATGTCTCCCAGGGAGTGAGCCGAGAGAGGTAGTGTCTCCTGCTTCCACGAAGGAAGTACCCGGTTTCCCAGAATTCTCAGAGGAGAAAAGCATGCCTACACAGAGGTCTTATTGGTCATCTCCAGATTGACAGGCTAGACTCCACCCCTACACTCTTAAGTTGATACCAGATTAGGTGACTGCCACAGATACACAAAATGAGGCAGACATCTTTGAACTGATATTGTTCTCAAAGACAATGCTCTATATTCTATTTTTCGAGTAGTGATTTGGATGCTAAAAGCTTACAACCAACTATCTAAGACACCATTATTGGTCCTTCTCTGTTCAGAGCAAAGAAAGGTGAAGAAAATGAGAGATGCATTACAACAAGGAGTGCAAATGACTAATGCACCCCTTGCCTGAATATCAGTCTCTACCTCACTGAGACCTGATGAACTACCATAGCCACTGCTCTGAAAGGGATCACATTGGAAAGTGAAGAATATATGAGAAAAAAATGAAGACCAAAATTAAAAATCATAAAATATATAAGAGGTTAGTGGAACCTCTGTCTGTTGGTCACTTTTTAAGTTTGGGACTGAACTGGCCTTCAAGGGTCAATGGTGTGGCAAACCATATACAACTCTATTTATAATAAACTTCAGAAGGCAAGATCAGATCAGGAAGGACAAATGAAAATGGTAAGCACTGGAAGGGAGTGGGAGGAGTGTTATCATATTACAGATTCTGTCAACAATGCCACGAAGCAAAATATGTGTGAGTTGTTAAAAGGAAAACGAATTTTCTCTGCAAACCTTCACTCATATCACAATTTTTAAAAGTTTTACAAAGAGCTAAAATGTTGATTTAGACATGTTTGATTTGGAAAAAATTATGATGCAGATAACAAAGTTAAAATGGATCATATATCAAAAGCTTCTTATAAATTGACAGAAAATAAACACAATCCAATGGAAAATAATAGGACAATTTAATTAACAGGAGAATAAATTATAATAGCTAATAAATTCATAGAAAGATACTAAACTACAGCAATGGTAGGGAATGCAAATTAAAATAACTATAACATATCACTCTCCTTAGACTGATAGAAAATTTTCTTTTATATCTGTTAGTGGTGACACATGGATGTCTTAGCTTAAAAAGGTGACTAAAACAAAATATCGCAAAGTGGGTGAAAATAAATGGAACTTGAGTTTCTTTAGTGTTCTGGTGGGAAAAAGAAGCTCAAATTGGGGTATCTGCTGTGTTAGCTATTTCTGAGAGGTTTGGCGGATGGCTTATTCCATATTGCTGTCCTGGTCCACTAGTCCACTGCAGAAAGATGAGGCATTTTACTCTTGCAAAGCGTTAGTCTCAGAAACCCACAGGGGCAGTTCCACCCTGTCTATTAGGGTCACTATGAGTTAGAATTCACTCGAACTCAGTGAGTTTGAACCTTTATTATGCCTCCACTATTGAGTCAATTCTGACCCACAGTGACCTTATATGGCAGAGTAGAACTGTCCCATTGAGTTTCCAAAAATGAAGGTCTTTACAAATGTACACTGTCTCACAATTCTCCAGTGGAGTAGATGCGGGGATCAAACTGCTTACCTTTCAGGTCCAACTTTCACCATTGCCACAAAGTCTACCCTTCTCTTTCCTATGCTCAAGTTTCTGCTGGAAATCTTGAGAGTCCCTTTGCTGATAGTAGATGCATCTTCACATGTTGTTTCCTCCCTTTTTGAGACTCATGTATGTTCTCCCCTCTTATCAAACACCATACAGGAGGATTGGAAATCCCTCCCCCATCTGGTCTGACTTAAATGAAAAGAAAAACCCAATTCCAATAACCAAAGTCACATTCACAGATACAGAGGTAAGGATTTCAATGCGTTTTTGAGATGGAAACAGTTAAAGTCACATAATTCTCATATGTGGCATGTAAAAATTTAAGATTTCATAGTTTTTTTAGCAATTCAATCTGATCTCACCTATTATAATATGAAATATAGGTATTGTGAAAAGTAGTATCCAAATCCCTGGCAACTAGATCATTAACATAAAGCAATAGCATATTAAGCGTATTTATTTTATAAACATCTCCCTTGTTTTTAATAACTAAATACTAGCAACAATGTTAATGTTTATCAAGAAGTAATTGACTGAATAATTTAAGCTACATCAATAATATGTGAATGTTTAAAAATGAATACCAGTTGACAGGAGGGCTTTCCAAGGATGTTATTGAATAAGACTAGCAAGGGGAAAGTTTTGCTCTAGTGAAAAATGTTGGGAACAGTTTCAGTGGGCTGAAGAGACAGATATGAGAGGGCTAGTGATGTTTCTCCTAAGGAAGTAACAATTAAAACATACAAGCAATAAAATTTTGCTGTATGAAGAAAGAAGTGTCAGCTGTTCTAGAGACAGACTAGAAAGCACATAGAAGGTTGCATGTGAGAAAGGATATTAAATTGGCTAAAAGGAGAAACTAAGCAGCCTTGTTGGCACATTGGTTAAAGTGCGGGGCTACTAGCCAAAATGTTGGCTTTGGGGACCCACCAGCCACTCCACTGAAGACAGAGATGGCAGTGGACTCCTGTGAAGAGGACAGACTTCAAAACCCTGTGGATCAGTTCTATTTTGTCCCATAGGGCTGCATGACCAGATGGAACCAATGCCAATGATTTTTTTAAAAGGAGAAACTGTAAAAATTATAGACATGGCAAGGAAGGGTAGCCAAGCTAACATAAAGGTTAGAGGGCAGGAGGCAAACACTCACTGCTTTTCCCAAGTTGAGGTCTTTGTTTTAATCCCAGGGGGAGCAAGGAACAAACATTGAAGGGCTTTAAGAAAGAGAGAAATATCCAACTTATTAGTTTGTTTTTTTTAAAGACCACTCTGGCTCTTAGGTGGAGAACAGATTATAGGAGGATAGTGGGCAAAAGACAAGGCTGATTAGGGCTGAGCCCTGGTGGTGTGGTGGTTGTATACGGGACTGCGGCCCACTGCCTTGGTGGTTCAAATCTAGCAGCAGCTCTCCAGGAGCAAGACTGGGCCTCCGACTCCCACCAAAGGGCAGTGATACCAAAAAAAAGAAAAGGCAGATTGTTTGCTTAAAGACCTGACAGAGAGAACTGATCTTTATTGAATGGATGAATATAATGGTGTTAGTGATGATAATTATAATAATAATAATAAGGAGTGATTCAGTGAGAAAAATTACAACTGTACTTTTTTTTAGTGCTATTAAAACAGAAAAGTTAGAAAAATCTAGAGTTGGAAGCTAAATCCTGGTATGTCCACTTAATATCTTACAAAAGATCTCCAAAGAACATACAGAAAGTGAATATTATGGCATAAAACTATGCATACATTTCAATATTTTTCACACCAGAATAAACTTGTACTAACTTGTTACAAAATGTATGAACAGGATCTAGTTTAAGGCACAAAGAAGGGTCAGGCATCAGTTTGGAACGAGCCCCTCACCGAGAAATGTACATCCTGCTACAATTGAAGGAAGAGCATCAAATTTATGATGAAGTTTGGGTGAAAAAAAACCAAATTTATGATGAAGTTTGGGTGAAAAAATGTTAAACTTATTGATGTTTTATGACAAGTTTATGGAGACAAAGCCCCCAAAGAAATCAGCAGGTCACAAATAGATTACTTGTTTTCGGAAGGGTTGTGACAAGCTTGAAAATAAAACATGCCCTGGTAGGCCACTCCCTTCAATGCGTGAGGAACAATTTCTCTTCCTTTGCAAAGGACTTATGATTAACTGCAGATACAATAGCCAATGCATACCCATCATATTTGGTCCAGTTTACACAAATCTGATGGGAAAAGTTAAAGGTGAACAAATTTTCTGCTTGATGGATACCAAAACTGTGATAAATACAGTAGGTGCAGAAAAAAGCAGAGTTTTGTTTGCAAAATCAAAACAAGTGAGATCAAAATCCAGAATTACTTCCTGAAAGAGTTTCAACAGACATGAGACTAAGCTTTACCAGTATGTGCCCTAAGGCAAAGCCCAACCAGGAAATAGAACCGAACCAGGCAAAGAAAAAGCAGACTCATCAAGAGCATGAGTCATGTCAAGAACTTTGGGAAATGTTAAAGTCATTTTGCTTGTTGACTTTTGGGTTAGCGAAAAAACAATAATATCTTTGCCTTAGTATTATTTGAGAACAAAACACTTTAGCAAAAAATACAGCACAAAACAAAAAAATGCCCAGAAAAAATTTACCAGAGTGTCTTCTTCCATGACAACCATGTGCCTGTTCACGCCTCTCATCAAATAAGGGCAGCTTTGTGATTCTACGGAGGAGGTGACCAGTCCTGATTTAACATCTTCAAACTTCTTTATAGCTCCTCTTTTTAAAAAATGTTAAAGGGAAGCCCAGTTTAGACCTGGCTAAGTTCTCTGACCTCTCTGTTCTTTTCGGATAGCCTAAATGACTGGGATTGTCATGTACAAAATTGTCTTGAGCTTGATGGAGTTTGCTTGAGAAATTAAGTTTATATATTTTTGTTTTTATTTTTTATTTCATTTTAAAACACATTCTAAAAGTCTCCTCATATATATAAACAACATTCATGTTAGCAAAATGTCATGACAAGGCCACTAATGATGATGAAATGTTAAAGGCAGTGTTTTTAGCAGGGTTCTCAACCTATGGGTCATGATCCTTTGGGGGGGGAGTGTGGTTGAAGGATTCTTTCATAAGGGTTGCCTGAGACCTTCAGAAATGACATATTTTCCATGGTCTTAGAAAATTAGACACCGCTTCTCTATCTGTCTTCAGGTGGATTCACCCACATGCAGACACACCAACATATGAGTACCCCGCATGAAGACTGTTACCATGCTTCAAGACAAATTTTAATTTATTCATAATTAGAAAAAAGTATTTCACAATATATAATTACATATTGTCTTTGTGATGAATCACAATGCTTTGATTATGTACAATCTGTAACAATGAAAGTACATCCTGTGTATCAGATAATTACATTATGATTCATAACAGTAAAGAAATTATAGCTATGAAGTAGCAAAGGAAATAATTTTATGATTGGGGTTCACCACAACATGAGGAACTGTATGAAAGGGTTGTGGTATAGGGAAGGTTGAGAACCATTGCTTTGTTTTGTTTTTTCTCACATTACTGCCCTGGTGCGAGTAGGAAGCCCAGCCTTGCTCCTGGAGAGCTGCTGCTGGATTTGAACTGTCAACCCTGTGGGCTGTTGTCTCACACACAACCACTGTGCCACCAGGGCTCAGCTGAGAACCACTGGTTTATACAGTACACATTGTGATGGTAACTATGAAGAATAAGGAAAGCTGTAGTGTATATAAATTTCATATTATAGATGGATGGATAAAAATGTCTGATTTTTCAGTAGTGAATATACTAAAATGATAGTAGATTTGTAGGATCATTGTGGTTTTCTCCTCTTGTATAATTTTTTGGATCCTAATTTTCTCCATTGATTACAAATTACTCTATTCATCAGAGATTTTTAAATACATAGGAGGATAGAGCTGACTTGTCATATTTCTGATGTTTGTTCAAGTTCTTAAATAGGCAATTTATATTATCGTCCATGTATTTTTTCTGAAATCTATATTTTCTTTCTCTTTGTTCATATCATAAATAATTTTAACCACTACTTTTCTCAGTCTTTAAATAAGTAGAATAAAGTTCAACTACCAAAAGTGAATTGAGATTTTAGTTGACCTCAGAGTTCAAAATCCATTTTTTATTTACAGTTCAGTTGACTGAAATTCTAAAATAGCTGTGGTATCCAGCACATGGCTAATGTTAAAATTTTAAATGTCATGAAAAAAAAAGTGCCAAAGCAATGAGAGGACACTACCAACAGTGAAAAAATAATAAATTATCATTTTGAGAATTCTATGTGGTGAACACATTTTTGCTCTTATTATAAAAAATATGGTAGAATACTGGACCATGATGTTTATCTCTTCTAAAAGGCACATTGAGATGCAATGCAGCTAAGTTCTGAATCAATTTTTCTCATAAGAAATAACTGAGAATGGATTAATTTGTTCTTGATCACCAACTCTTTACCCAACCTTGCCTTTTTCTATAAAACATGACACAGAAATTTCAAATAATTTCAGAGCTAACTAATATAATCTCAGTTAGGAAAAATACTTTTTTAAAAGTTTTTAACAACTATAATATGGCCCATACTTTGAGATTGATGATGATCTCAATTTATGGACACAGATGTAAAGAGGAGGAATAGAGAAAGTCATTATTCAGAAAAGGAATTCCAGTCCATAAAATCAACTGGTAGCTGCTTTTCATCTTTCCTTCTTTGCCTTTTGTCACTAGGACCTGACTGGTTTTCTCTGAAAAAAAAAAATCTGTCTAATGTGGTCTGCTGTTGGCATTTCCTTAACTGTTTTCCAAAAGGGTTTGTTAACTTATCATAAACAACATTGATAATGGGGTTAGCCAGTTTTTTGTCATGATGAGTCTTTTAAAAAACACCTCTTTCTTAGGATCTATGTTTTAAATCTTAAAACAGTACAAAAAGCCACAAAAATGAAATATAGCAAAAGCAATTGGAACACAGCTGCAGAAGTTTTAAACAACACACACTAGCAACGCCAACTAACACTGAGTGACCAAAACACAAACTGCTTTTGTTTACAAAAATCATGGCTGTCAGGTCAGATTCCAATGCTTTATTCGAGCTCTGATGAAGAATTTTCCCAATATTTTGCATCGAAATCCGAATATGTCGAGTACTGTTGCAGTCAAGGACAGGGGTTCTGCTGCGAAAGAATTAAGACAGAATATTCGGTCCCAGAAGGGTCCATTCCACTGAATCGACTTTCCTCCTGTTTAGACGTGGCTCTTTGTTGTCTGTCTTTGTAGACCCATCTAGGAAAAGCCTGAAAGCGTATCACTTCATGTGTGAGATTAATGGAAGTTTGGTGTGGGCTGAACAAATGCCAGCTCATGGCCATCGAGTTGACTTCAATTCATAATGACCCAACAGCATGGGGTAGAACTGCCTCTTCTGGGTTTCTGAGACCTCGTTACAGGAGTAGAAAGCCTCATCTTGCTTTCCAGGAGAGGCTGGGAGTCATGAACCACTGACTTTGCCACTAGTCATCCAATGCATGACCCCTACCCCATAAGGACTCACGTGGTATATGCTGAATATATGTTTTTAATGCACATCTATATACATATTGAGGTACTGCATCTATTTTAAGACTTATAAAGCCCTTTGTCAGGGTTGAGGCCCGGTGGCGCAGTGGTTGAGTGAGGGACTGGGGCCCACTGACTTGGCGGTTCAAATCCAGCAGCAGCAAGGCTGGGTAGCTCCCACGACAACCAGAGGGCAGTGATGCCTCCCCCCCCCCAAAAAAAAATACCCTTTGTCCTTTATAATTTTTAAGATATTTCCTATAATATGTGAGAAGCTCTAAAATAGACTTGTACATTAGTTGATGCCAACTCTTATGATCATATAGGACAAAAAAACCACCCTACCATGTTTCAACGGCTTTAGTATTTACAGAAAAGGACCCTGGTGGCACAATGAGTTAAACATTGGCAAGATAACAAAAAGATTTGAGATTCTAGGTGGGTCATTTATCCTTTTGGAACAGCAGGTCTGCTAAACCTGTGAATTTTTGATTCGCAGCAAAGCTTTTAACCACTGTTCCCCCAGATCAAATGCATGGAAAACTGCTGCTGGTGGGTGTTTTCCAATTTCTAGGGACCCTATGTAGAATTTTCGAGGCTGCGAGTGTTTACAGGAGCATGCAAATCTATATTTCTTCTCAGGAATACCTGGTGAGTTTGGACTGCCTCTTTTTCAACTAGCTGTCCAACCCTTACTGGACAGTATCACCAGGGGTTCCTTCAAACATATGGGAAGATATTCATTAAAATTGATCACCAGAAGAGAACCACCTTGCTTTAAACCAAGTCAAACTCACTGCCATCCAGTGAATACAGATTCATTGCAACCCCGTAGGACAAAGTATAACTGCCCCGGTGAGTTTTGAGACTCTAGCTCTTTCTGGGAATAAAAAATCTTGTCTTTTTTCTACCAATTCTCATAAGTTATATTTTTATATATGTACATAATATAGTACACATAATGTATGTGTATATGCATAATTAAGGGAAAGTTGCTTAAGCTATGAAGAGATATTAAATTTCAGTTCTAAGAATTTAATTTATATAGACCAATCAATGTATAAAAAGAAAAGCTAAAATAGCAATTGGTCTGATATACTGAAGTAAATTTTTAGTGGCTAACTAATTCCATGTTTCTATTCAAATGTTTCCTTTAAAATAGTGGATTTTTTGTTGTTTGGTAAGTTTGCTACATGGTTGACTGAACTTAAAGTAGATTAAAACTTGGTTAGGATACTGAAGCTTTGCAATTTTTAAAACACTGTCTACAGCAATAAATCGAAGCTCAATTTATTTGAACTATCCTGTATACCAAAACAACACAGACAGAAAATAATGAGATTTTGATGAATTATGTATTAGTTAGTTACTCTACAGTAGTTTCATAAGGGGTTATTTGGCTCCATTAAGTAATCTTGTAGATTTTTAGTAAATGTTAGTGGAATAAATTTAGAATGAAAGGAGAGATTGTGAAATGAAAACTTTTCATTTTAAATTTCATTGTTATAGCCAACCGATGATTAAACTATATGATATTAAATTGAGACCATGATGACTTGATGGAATATTTTGAGACACATTAACTTATTCAAATTTAAGTGGATGATGTGTTAAAGCGTCTCCTGTTCATACAACAATAGAACAGTGAAAATAAACAGAGCAACAAAAATCTCAGAATTTCATCTGGAAAATACAATCCAATGACAGTGGGAGACTTAGATTTTGTCTTGAAAAAATGATGTGTGATCCAAGGGTTGTAAATAATATAATCCAGATCTAAAAAAGGGAATAGTATCAGAGTTTAAATTGTGAACACCTGGTTTGCAGAAGACTGTGTATACCAGTGGAAGACCAGAATACATTTGCATGGGCCTCACCTGAATTAAGTCTGATTAATTCACTCTGATCATAGTTGAGTAATGTGAAAAGTCTTGTTATCAGAAAGATAGTACTACAGAGTTGAGACGGAAGATGTAGTTAGATCAAATGTAATATCTTATTATGTGATCTCCCTTTTGACTCATTTTAAAGCTGGTTCAGCTTGCTGAAACAAATGAAGAGGAAATGCACATGCATTAAGCCCCCTGCTGAGTCCATGGACCAGAGATGTGAAAAACCTTGTTATCCTGCTGAATGCAGGTAAGTGGATGGCTGTAGATGCATTCCGGTCAAAATGTGGTAGCCTATCATGTGAGCTCCCTTGTAATTCATTGAAATATTTTCTACATTTTAATATTATTGCTTTCTTTTCTATTGAGGTTTTTATGTTTTATTTTCTTATCATTATTGGGTTTTTTAAATGTTTTTCTATATATGAAATCCAGGATCAGAAAATCTACAGAGGCAGTAATGGGATTAATTGTTCCTTGGCCGAATGGCAGAGAAATTTGGAAGGAAATAGGGAGCTAATAATAATGACACAAAAATGAAGAAAAAATTCTAAAGCTAATTGTGTGATGATTGTACAGTTCTTGATGTGAGCGAAATATTGCATTGCGTGATATGTGAATTATATGTCAATAGAGCTGGAAAATAAAAACAAAGAAGGGAAAGACTCCTTTTTTGAATTGGCCAGCAACCTAACAGCTTTAAAAAAGTTATAAAACCCTGCTTTTAAAATAACTTTTGAATAATTTGGAGCAAAACTTAGAAATCAGTACCCTCAAACTATTAGATATCAAAAACAACATGGCCAATTCTCTCCTTCTTCAACTCAAGATGACATTTTAACAGCTCAATGCTGCATGAAAGAGAACCAAAGTTGAAGGCTTTTGTCATGGTCTCTTTCGTTCTTTACTTAATCTTATTTTCTTATCCTTATGCAAATCATTGAATCTCATTTCTAGAGAAGCATATTCTTCATGCTTACCTCTTCTCCATGTCACTATTTTCTAAAATGCGATGGTAAAATAATATTAAATGGTAAATAGATAACTTGAAGTTTTAATTGTCCAGTATTTACTGAAGATGTAAAAGAAAATATAATTCATACTTTAAATTGTGATGTCATTGATGCTATGGGTGAGGTGGCCTTTTAAAGTGTTGGTTTCATGGTCTTTTAAAGAAGCACTTTCTATATACTTTAGGAGTGCCAGTGATGTTCACTCAGCACAGGGTGACTTTGTGTTTGAGTGATTCGCATGTATAAAAGTTGCAGATAGCACAAACAGAAACACCCTTGGCCACTCACCCAAATGCAGGTACTCCGAGTTCTCGGAGAGGCACTGAAAAACCAGCCACTGAACCTGAGAGAGCGCAGCAGTTCTGGCACACGCAGGGTCACCGCTCGATTGATGGACTCACGCCGATTGGTGAGCTAGAGTTCGTGCAAGATTGAACATTTCCGTGCGACTCTGAAATAAACAAGCTCATTGCCATGGAGTGAATGTTGACTCCCAGTGACTTCCTCTGGGTTTCTGAGATTCTCACTGTGGATGACAGGAGAAAAAAAAAAGCCAGGCTTTTCCAGGGCTGTGAGTGACTTCCAACTGCTGATGCCAGTGCGTTACCACGACACCACCGGGGTTCTTGTGTCTCTTGAGACCTCCAGGAATGAAAATTCTTGTGCAGGAATGAAGACTAAGACAATTGCTTATTTGAATTATGTTTAGATAAATGTACACATTCTCTTTATTCTTCCCAATCAGACGCTGTCCTTGAAGTGATTCTGAGTCCTAGAGCTGTGCTCTGTGTGTTTCTGAGACTGATCCTTAACTGGAGCAGATGGTTTCCTCGTTCTCCAGAGCAACAGCCGCAGTTTGGAACTGCAGAGCGTGAGGTTGTGGTGCACGCCCGAGGTGTAACTGACTACACGACCAGGGCTCCATTCGTGCCGGCAGGATGGGGGTTTTTGTGGTTGTTTAAGGTTTTTGTCTTTTTTTAAAAGAAAACCTTCTAAGGCTGAGCCCCGGTGGCATAGTGGTTGTGCGCGGGACTGCAGCCCACTGGGACGGAAGTTCAAGTCCAGCAGTGGGGCTGGGCCTCCTACTCCCATGACCGAGAGCAGTGATGCCAAAAAAAAGAAAGAAAGAAAGAAAAAAAAAAAAGAAAACCTTCTGTTTTCTCATGTAAGGTGTCAAAATGAAGATCTCAGTGGGGATTTGTTCCTTCCACAGGTGCAGAAGAGAATCCCTTTTCTATCCCCTAGAGGCCTTTTCTCTGACTTGGAGCCCTTCTCCTTTCAGTGCAAGCAATCCAACTTCTGCGTCTACCTTCAAAGCTCCTTCTCTCTCTTTTCTGTATAACTACCCCTATCATTGCAGGGCAACCACTCGATAACTTGGGAGACTCTCCTCCTCTCAAAATCCTCAGGTTAGTCCCCTTTGTCCCATTTGCCATGTAAGGTAATGTATTCATATTCTGGAGATGAAGCATTTGGGGCAGATAATTACCTGCCCACCACAATATCCATCCACACATCACTTACTCTTAATCCCATTTCCTTGTCTCTTCTGCATAGGCAGCCTGGTCCCCTGTGTCTCAGGATGCTTTCCCAAGTCTTACCATGGCACTGCATGACACAGTGGCAGTCTTTACTCACCAGCCTCCTCCAACTCAGATTTTGGAGCACAGGGGCATACTTGAAAAATTTGCAGATTCTTAAGAGATTAAAGACTGTCTGGCCCATGGGAAGACCTTTCAGAATTACTGCTTTAAAAATAATCTATCTAATTTAGTCAAGAACATTATGAATTCAGTGTTGTTAAACTCAACTCAATTGCTGTTAGAAATATTAATAGTAACTCATTTGTAGACAATAGGACATCCCTCAAAGAAGGATCACAAGGAAAGGATGAGTCAACCAGGCACCAATGAAACACACAATATCCCTCTGGTTCTTGAAGGCTTCCTCACCCCCCACTATCATGACCCCAGTCCTCCCTTTCACTTAGGGCTAGATTGGAGCATGTATACCAGTACAGATGAGAGTTAATGACACATGGAATCTAAGTCAGATAATGAACAGAAATGAGAGTAACACAAATGGGAGTAGTGATACCTGGAGAGGAGGGAGAAAGTGAAGGAAGGTGGGAAGGAAGGGGGGAACCAACTGCAATGATCAACACAACACCCCAACACCACCATCACCAGGGACAAACAACCGAAATGTGGGTGAAGGGAGGCAGCAGTTAGTGTGAGATATGAAAATAATAATAGTTTATAATTTATCAAGGGATCCCAAGAGGAGAGGGCGAGGGAGGGAAAAAAGAGGAACTGATATCAAGAGCTCAAATACAAAGTAAATGTTTAGGGGAAAAATGATGATGGAAACATATGTACAAATATGTTACCTATAACTGATTGATGGAATGTTAAACGAGCTGTAAAAGTCCCCAATAAAAATGATTTTAAAATAGATGAGTGGTAAAATTTAACTAGAATGTTCCACTGCATGTGGTATTTGAATATTATTTCTCATAAATTTTTATGAGAACCGTTTCAATAATTTTGACATAGTCGTGATGTGTGCTGCTACTGACAACAGAAAGCCCAGCTTAGAACTGCAGTTTTCATACTCACTAGCTCTGGTCTCGCCAGAACCCTCCTTAAAAGTGAGGAGGGCAAGACGTCCTCTCACCTCCTTGGGACATGTTACCAGGCAAGGCCCATCCCGGGAGAAATTACCCTCTTCCTTAAAGTAGAGGGAGGATCAGCTAAAAAGGGAATAGCCCCCAGGAGATGGATTTACATGGCAGATGCGATCCTGCCTCACTGTAAGGGTGGCAGGAAGAGTTGAGTTCTATAGTTCATAGGTCGCTATGAGTTGTAGCATCTAATAACCACGGTAACGACATATCTAGAGCCATGGAGGTGTTGGCAGGTAAGTTTTAGACTGCTAATCATGCCGGCATTAAACTCTAGCCCATTCCCAGTAGAGTTTTGAGGCTATCTGCCCCTCATACAGATGTATGGCCTTGAAAACTCCCCATCGGGACACTATGAATTGGAACCTCCTATAGCAGTGGGTAGGGTTTGAGATCATGTGGTGTGAGAGCTAATTCTGAAAGGTTAGCCTTCAAACCAATTGACCCGCTGTAGAGAGAGATGTAACAGTGCACTCCCACGAAGATGACAGGCTTGGGACCCCTGTGTGCAGTTCTGCTCTGTCTGATAAGGTGGCTACGGGTAAGCTGCGATGTGATCAGATCAGAAAACAACAACAAATGACTTTTGATGCTTTCATTTTTCACATGTAAAATGGAGTTGATTATAGTACTGACTGCATATGAATGTTATGAAGATGAGTAAAGATATTAACATTATATACCTTTTAGAATGAACAAGTTATGTTAGATTGTTTTATTACCTTTAACAAGTATTTACTCAATGAAAATTGTGGCTATAAAAGAATTCAACTAACATTTCACAAATATCAAGTGTACCGGGGGCTTCAAGAAGTTTGGGAGGAAAATGATTATCTTTTAACTTCATTTTTTACAGCAGTTTTGCAGGCCCCTCATACATATGATTTTATGGAGCATAAATAATAATTGAGGTAAGCTCAATACATAGATCTCTGTTTTACTAGCAGACTGTAAATACTTTGACAACTATGTCATGAACCTAGGGGTATACGGGGACAGAAATTAATCTTTAGCATTGACAATTTTTACTTGGAAAATGAGATTCTAAAAATATGTATTAAATTAACAATTGATCTATGACAAAACTTTTGACATTTCCAGAGATGAGATGCATGGCTCTATGGAAATGGTCAAATGTCATGTAGACTTAGCTAATTTGATCACAACTCATTTCAGTTATAAAAAGATCTGTTGTCCAGTGAACATGTTCCTGTTTTCCTTTTGAGAGGAGGCCATTTCCTTAGCCGTAGATAACAAGGCTTTCATTGTGAAAAAAGGACACACATGGTCTTGGGAGGATTGAAACACCATTTCATTGGATATTCTAGCTCAGCAGGAAAGCTCATTGGCACTCTATTTTAATTGGTGGTCTTATTTTATTTTATTGCTTCCTATTTGTAGATATATTCCTTTTTGCTGTGGAAAATTTACAAGATTTGTAACCATGCATTATAATATTTTATATGCCTTCCATTTTCTCTCCGGTTTTATAACTTCTAATCTTCAGATTTTTCAACAGATGGCAACTCTTTCTGGGGGGGGTTAGATGAGCAATTAAAATGCAGTCGGATGGCTTGGTGTCACTGCATATGCTATTCACATCTCATGCTAAATGTGAACAAACCACACACTTCTCCTTTGCCTCACTTTCCTCTTTGGGAATTTCGGACTAGAAATATCCATTCTTCCTGACTATGGTGAGGAATGAGTCATTGGGAAGATGTGACAGCTTGCTCAAAAAGCTAGGCGAACCCAGAGGTTCTCAACCCCATTGCAGAACAGAACATTTATCACTTGTGTGCAAGTTCAAGTGGAAGCCAAAGGAAACTAAAACAAATCCCTGAGGACCAAAGTCCACCCTTGGGTATATCCCACCTGAATTCAGAGACCAAAGCAAGAACATACATGTAACGACTCAAGACCATATGAGTTCTGAGGTGATGTGGAAAATATCATACATGAAGAAAGAAAAAAGTTTTTTAAAAGACAAGAAAGAAACAAGACATCAAATTAATACCAGAAGAGACTCAAACTTGCTCTTGGTCATAGAGAGCAAAAACAAATAGAAGAACTGGTGAGGACTGCTCAAGAAGGTAAATTAATGTAATAAAATATGCAAAGTTGTTTGGAAACTAAAGGGAAGGACCCACCTGCCATTTCTTAAGTTGAAAGACTTAAAGAAAATATTCAAGCTTTGAGATGCAGTATTCAAGGGTCATATCAGCACACTCAGAATCGTGACATGAAGGGGACACTATATCTGGCTTCCTCTGGGTCCTCTATTGCCTAGAGGCAGGGATCACATGTGTCTTCCCATTCCCTCCTTATTTACCCTATTCTGACACCAATCATTCCTCCCACCATCCTTTGCTTCTCAGCTGGGATCGGCAATTCATTACAATGACCACACAGCTCAAAGAACACACTCACAGTTAACAGTGGTGGTGGTGAGTCGAGGAGTTAACAAGACAGGATCAGTAAACAGGATAGAGTCCTTGGTCAACAGAAACACTTCTCAGCCAGCAACACTCCTCAGCCTCTCAGCCATGTGGTCCCTTGACTTCTGTGTCTCAACGGTCCTGCGTCTCAGTTTCTCTCCCACAACGTCTGATCTCAGCCTGACTCCTTTGCTCTCCTATAGTCTCTGTGCCAGTGTCTCTGGTGCTTCTGGTCTCTGCCTCCCCTACATCAGAAAGAGATCTCAAAGGTGCCGTAATCCTAATGGTCCTGGAATCTCTTTTAGTATCTGAGATGTCTCATATGGACAGAAAAATATCTTTGATGGAGGTGTGATTTTTTTTGTCCCATACACCCAAGGCAATAAAAGGGGTGACTTGGTTCATGTCCTTTCATCATACTTATTCAATCAGTATGTGAAGTAAATAACCAAAGAAGCTGGATAACTTGAAGAAGCATACCCGTCTGAATTGGAGGGACGCTAATTAACAACCTGTGACATGCAGATGACACAACCTTGCTTGCTGAAAGTGAGGGGGGCTGAAGGGGTGGGGGGAAGGAACCCTTACTGATGACACTCCAGGAATACAGCCTTCAGGATGGATCACAACTCAATGTAAATACCAATATCATCACACTGTACTTATAGGTGACATCATGATAAGTAGAGAAAAGATTGATGAATTTAAGGATTTTGCCTAGCGTGGATCCACAGTCAACGCTCATGGAAATATCAGTCAAGCAATCAAATAGCATACTGAATTGGGTAAATCTGCTCCACAAGACCTCTTTAAGGTATTGAAAAACAAAGATGTTACTTTGAGGATTAAGGTGCACCGTAGCCATGGTATTTTCGCTGGCCTTGCATGCATGTGAACATTGGACATTGAATAAGGAAGACAGAGGAGGAATCGCTGCATTTGAATGACAGTGTTGGCTAAGAATATTGAAAGTAACATGAACCGCCCAAAGAACACACCCATCTTTCTTAGAAGACTGGTGGCCAGACTGCTCCTTAGGAGCAAAGATGGTGAGACTTCATCTCGTACACGTTGGACATGTTGTCAAGAGGAGCCAGTCCCTTGAGAAGGGCTTCTTGCTTGGTAAAGTAGAGGGGAAGCAGAAGAGGAATGCCCTCAAGGACGTGGATTGACACAGTGGTCCCTGCAATAGTCTCTAACAGAAGACCAACTGTGATAAAGACACAGGAGAGGGCCGTGTTTTGCTGTTGTTCCTAGGTTGTTGTGAGTCAGAACCCAGTGAATGGCATCTAACACCACAGCTATTATTAGTAAAACAAGATAATTTTTGGCAGTTTAACCATGGAATATAATTCACAAAATTATATACATATGCTTTCAATTTCCAAAATGAATAAAAAATTAAGAGGCTCAGTAAAATTGTATCTCATTAGGATTTGATTTATTGTTTTTATTGCTTTTAATTTTTTCCCAAAGATTTTATTGGGGGCTCTTACAGCTCTTTTAACATTCATTTGTATCAAGCACATTTGATCACATGTTGCCATATTCATTTTCAAATGTTTTTCACTTGAGTCCTTGGTATAAGTTCCTCTTTCCCCTTCCCCTTTTTTCAAATGAATCATTTTATTGGGGGCTCATACAACTCCCATCAGGATCCATACACACATCAATTGCATGCAGGCCACATTTGTACACTTATTGCCATCATCACTCTCAAAACATCCTCCCTCCACTTAGGCCCCCAGTACCAGCGCCCCATGATAATTTTCAAATTGTTATTACTTTTTCATATCATACACTGTCCAATGTGTCCCTTCACTCACTTCCCCATCATCCGTGCCCCAGAGAGAAGGCTATATGTAGATCCCTGAAATTGGTTTCTCCTTTCTATTCCACCATCCCTACCCCCTCCCAGTATCACCACTCCCACCATTAGTCCTGAGGGATCATCTATCCTAAATTTCCCATGTTTCTGACTCCAGTGTACATCCCCTGGTCTAGTTGGATTTGTCTGGTAGAACTGGGATCATGATAGTGGGTGGGAGGAAGCATTTGAGAACTAGAGGAAAGTTGCATATTTCATTGTTGCTACACTGTACCTTAGCCGGCTCATCTCCTCCCTGAAACCCCACTGTAAGAGCCTGTCACTTCACCTATTGATTGGCTTTGGGTCCCCAATCTGTACTGGCCTTCATTTATAATGATATAATTCTAGCATCATTTTAACTTGTGGATAATAATGAAATGAAAACTTAACAATGACTAATATCAGTGGAACTCTAAATGTTTGCTAGTCTACTGATGGGTCTAAATGAAACTTGTCTTTGCTGTTTGATGATCAATATGCAGAGCAGGAGGCAGTGTCATGGGGTTGAGATTTTGAGTCAGATTCCTTTTAGTGTTTTGCTTAATGACCTTACTTTGTCTTGCTGGAAAATGATGATTTAAAGTAAATCTTTATGTATTGAAGAAGGATCTTAATGTTTACCCTAAATAATAAAATACGAGTAGGACTCAAAAGTTTCTCTGTATATATTAGGGAAAAAGTTTGAACCTAAGATATTAAGGGGTTGTATTAATTTTCTGGTGCCGTTGTAATGTATGTTCACAAATTTGAAGGCTGAAAAGAGAAAGAACGGTATTTTGTTACAGGTCTGAAACACAAACATTTTTTGATAAAAGTAATCTAAGCGTCAAGAACAATAGGGGAGAATCCATTTCTTCTCTTGTCCAATTTCTAAGTGGCTGCAAGAATTTTTTAGTGTCCTGTTACTTATGGCCTCATCTCCCTCACCTTTCTGTTGACCTTAATTGACCTTATCTCCTCTGCCTCTCTCTACTCAGGACCCATGCTAAGGCATTCAGGGAAATCTGGATAACCCAAGATGGTCTCTTCCCATTTTAAGAACCTTAACTTAATCACATTTGCAAAGACTCTTTTCTCCAAAATAATATGACATTCACTCTTTTGCCATGGTGGATAGCAGTCATTGTTTCTAAAAGCTAAGAGTTGAATCGATCTCTGTGCAGTGTTTTTTCAGCCTACTTCCATAGTTGTTCTAACTTTAATGCAAACAAAACTGTTATATAGAAAAAAGTCTTTAAAAAAACAGTAATGCTGAGCTTACAAAAGAGAGCAGAAACTTTTATAGAGACAAGAAGCTCTTACTTCACTTTGGTTGTGCCCAGAGTTTTCTGCTTCATGGGCTATTTCCAGCTAGAGAGTCTTTTCCTATATTCCCCAATTTCAATTTCCATTGTATAAGAAAATCAAGTTGTCCCCTGGGAAACTGCAAAACTGTACCAGAAACCCACACCACCTGCTGGCAGAACAGAGCTGAAACATACCAAACATAACTGCTGTTAGGTGCCATCAAGTCTGTTCCAACACATAGGGACGCTCCACGACAAATGCAACATGCCATATCCTGTCTCATCCTCACAGTTGTTCCTATACTTGGGCCTATGGGTGCAGCCACTGTGTCAATCCGTCTCTTCGAGGGTCTTTTCCTTTTTCTCTGCCCCTCTTTGTTACCGCACAGGATATCCCCCAGGTATTGCCTCTCCTAAAAACATGTCCAAAGTATGGAAGGTGAGGTCTCTCCATCCTTGCCTCTGAAGAGCACCTAGTCATCGTCATTTACTGATTACTTTTATAAATGCATCATTTGTGTTGGTCTTACTTGTGACCTTTCATTTATTTACTTTTCCCTCTTGGGATATTTCAACTTTATAAGAAGGAATACTAGGCTGGGTCTCCCACTCCCACCAGAGGGCAGTGATGTCCACCCCCCCCCCAAAAAAAAGAAGGAATACTAAGGAAAGCTTAGGGTTGCTATGCTCCATGTACCCAGAAGATCTTTAAATAGCAGTTCATTCTTCTGTGAAAGTTCAGCCTTTTCTTTTATAATGACATGTCAACATTTTAGACCTAGAAGCTAGTCTTTGATTTAAGGTCCTGTTATCAACTGACAGGCCATTGTTTCAGACTTAAATTCCAAGTAAGTAAGAAGTTGTGAAAAGATATGTAAAACCCAAAGCTAATACTTTGAAAGTCACAATAAAATTAATATCATCATGGCCTCCTGTATTAAGAAGTGTGAAGAAACAGAGTGAAAGGGAGAGAAACAGAAAGCAAAATGATTCACTACTAGGCTTGAGAAAACGTAACCACAGTCTTGGAAGCATCTTTCAAATTTAAATGAGGTCATTCTGTGAAACTTTGTATGTCTTTAAAATAATAAAACACAAATAATTTGAAGATTTAGAGAAAATTGTGCAAATTCTAGTGAAATTAATGTGTAAACACATACTTTCGTTCATACTGAAACTAACCCAAAGAGATTGGTGATCTAGAAAGAACTTTATAAAAAGTTAATTCAAGACTCTCCCATTGGGCTGAGCCCCAGTGGCATAGTAGTTGTGTGCAGGACTGCAGCCTGTAGAGTTGGCAGTTCAAATCCAGCAGCACCTCTCCAGGAGCAAGGCTGGGCTTCCTACTCCCACCGTGGCAGTGATGCCACCCCCCAAAAAAAAGACTCTCCCATTTTATGAGGCTACTGATCCTAGTCTTGGAGTTGTGCTATACCTACCTTGGAAAGACAATACACCTCATAGCATTTAAACTATTTCAGACAAGCAAGTCAAATTGTTATATATAACAGTAATTTAAACAAAATTGAAATTAGTATAAAATGGATCAAATATAAATATAACAGCTATGCCATTCCTGTCTATTCAGTTTCAATTCATATTAACCCTAAAGGAATAAGCAGAATTTTCCCAACAAAATTTCCAAAGCTGTAATTTTTGAAGAAACTGCCTGCCAGATTTTTCTCCCTCAGTGCTTGAGACAAGGGCCAAGTTGCCCAGTGTTTTAACCAAGTCAAATACTACTAAATTATCTTCATCAGGAAACTAAGATGAATTCACCATGATCAAATAAGTTTATTTCAAGGATATAAAATGAAGTCAACATCAAGACATATATCATTATTAACATAATTATGTGAACAAATTAAAGGAGGGAAATGCTTGATTAGATAAATTAGTGATTATAAAGACTGATAAAATTTAGAAATGAAAAATCTGACAAAAATAAGAATGTCAAATATCTGCCATTAATTTTAGTGGGTAAGTGTATTTAAAGCAGCTAAGTATTTCTCAGTTTCTTTTAGTGAATTCTATTTTTTAGGTAAAAACACACAAGAAAAGTATTAAAACCAAAAGGAAATATTATATTAAGTAGTGAAGGATAAAGTCAGTTCCATTCAAAGTAGGAATAAAATAGTAATACCCCCCAATAATCTCTATATGTTAACAGTAAAGATCATTTTGGCAAATGCAATAAGATAATAAGAAAAAAATATTGTATATGGTAAAAGAAGGCAAACTCATGTTTGCTGATGATATTCTACCCCTAGGAAATATGAAATAAGCATCAAAATGCATGAAAAATCATGAGGGAGTACATTAACACTTAGTGAAAATTAATTGTAAACTTAACAGCACATAGTTTAGGTTCTGGAATAAACATGGCTTTTATTTGACATTTTGTACACTTTAATAAGTGAGTGCTTCAATTCTGCAGGAACTAGCTGATTTTACCAAGTAGTATAATCAGACAGATCTTGTGTCACCTCGCTCAGAAATCCATTGCTGTTGGATGAGAAATTTAGGCCAATAGCACAAGTTAATAAAATGGGAGAAGATTTAGCCAATTTTGTATATCCTATTTTGACTAGTTTTGTTGTTGCTGTTGTTGTTGTTGTTAAACAAGACACTTAGAAGCCATAAAAGAAAAAAAAGTACCAAGCACACACAACTTGATTACATAAAGTGTACACGAAAATATGTAAGAGTAAAAGACATGACAGACAGTAACAAAATATAAAAAATAAACTAGGTAAATAAAAGCAAGCTTGGGGAAAGTTTTTGTAGAGGGTTTATAAAACCCAAAAGGTTAAAAATCCTGATTATAAATGATAAAATGTCTGAAGCCAAACAAATGTAAAAACACAGTGGTTGAAAATATGCAACTGCAGTCCCTCAAAGGGGATATGCAGACATCTGATAGATATTAAATGGTGATCCATCTATCTATGGGGCTGTTGTTTTATGCCCTTGAATCATCTCTCACTCACCTCCCCCCCCCCCCATGTGTTACAGTGTGGAACTGCTCTGGGGGGCTTGCTTGCAGGTGATTTAAAGCAAATATGATGGCCAGAACTTTCCTCCCATGCCACTGTGGGGTGGGTTTTGAACCACCAGCCAGTCTTCTGGTCACCAGCCACCCGAGAATGCTCAGTCTCACTAGCAATCAGGAAAAAGCAAATGAGAAATCACAGGCGAAAAAGAGATCCAGCTGCTACTTCCTGTTATTCCTGACAGAGGGTCTACCAGTGTGTGTCCTTGGGGAACTGCCCAGAGCGGGCTTGCTGACTCTTCTCGGGCTCGCTCTCACTTCCTTCTATGCTTCGCTTCGTGCAGTGTATGCTCTTTTACAGTGCTAAGTGTTTGCTCAGCACCTGTACAGAGAACCTATTTGTCTTGGGGAGCCGTTGTGCTTCCAGAAATAATTAGAAGATACAAAAAGAGAGCCTTGAGCCCTTTCTACAGAATGTAAAAATTAGTCACCGGCAAAATAATCCTCTTCCAAGTGCACAGGTTAGGGAAACCAACTACTAGCTGTAGCTTAGGAGCAGCCTGGTCAAATGCGTACAGATGCCATGGCTCTTGTGTTAGTCCGGCAGACCAGAGAAACAAATGATATGTGTCTCAGAAAGAGCTTTATATAAAGGAGCACATGAACATTGAGAAAACATGCCAACCCAGTTCAGATTAAGTCTGTAAGTCCGATATTAGCCCCTATGTCCAATACCAAGCTATAAATTCCTTTTCAGACTCATGAAACACATGCAATGATGCCGAATGCAGGAAGATCACAGACCAGTGGATAGAAGGTCTTGTGGATCCAGCGGCTGTGGACCCAGCATCTCAGTGCTGGCGTGATTCTTCATGTAACTCCTGTAGCTCCAGGCCTCTCATGTAACTCCATGGGTCTTGTCATCAGGAATACAAAGCAGAGAGTGTGCATCCTACCTTCAGGGAGGAAGATAGGCGTTTCCAGAATTCTCAGGAGAAGGCCATGCCCACAGAGAGGCCTCACTGGCTGTGGCTGACTGGCAGACTAGACTCCACCCCTGTGCATTATGTCATTGCCACAGCTCTCATTATTGTACCCACCATGTGTCTTTCTTTTCTCTCTTATCTTTGGATCAATCTATTCCACAAACAAAATTCTACCACAAATAAAAGGACTCATTGATTCAAAGCTGTAAAACTACACTCCTGAGTTTCTGAGACTGTAACTCATCACCGTTGTGAAAAACCACATTTTTCTCCTGAGGATCAACCTGGAGATTCAAACTGCTGACCTTTGAGTTAGCAGCCTACCATGTAAACCACGATGTCATCGCAACTCATAATCAGTCTATCGCCATTGATATTATTGATAAGCCCCAAGAACCAGCTTTAGATCTAGAATCAATTTTGTATTCCTGTTTAAATTATAAAGACTTGGTTTGTAGGATACGACAGTTTACAGTGGGAGCCCAAAGTCAGTTTTGGTCTTGATATAAGTTCAGCCTCCATTGTGTTCATGCTGACCCTAAACCGACGATGTCAAAAGCTTTGACTTTGGGTGGGTGCATTTGAAATGAGAAGCAGTCCTGGGGTCCCAGGGTCACACGGTCATAATCGTAGATCTCGCCACACCCTAGAATTAATCCTGCAAACTTTTCTAATTTGCAATTGTCATACTCAGAGTCCTGTTCCTGCTTCATGGTGCTGGCTGCCACAGTGATGGGTGGATCTACCACGGATCCTGATTTTGTGGCTCCTCCCTCACCCTCATCTTTTCTAATGAGCCACGTGACCATCAGTTCTCTGGAAACTCTCTTGGCCGCATGTGGAGACAAAATAATTTGTCACTGTCTTGTCTTCGTCCTGTTCAAGCATAAATAAAGGGGTCTTTGGAAAACATTTGAGTTTGGGATCTTTTCCTCCTGGAACAATATATTTTCTTTTTCTTGTTATTACGTGGAATCTGAGGTCACTGATTTCAGATCTGTACTCTTTTTTTTTTAAATGTAGGCACTTAGTTTGATCATTTCCTCACTATGTATTGCTATATTGATAGCCCACAAATTCTGACACGGGAAGTTTTCATTTTCCTTCTATTTAAAATACATTTAAGTTTCCACTTTGAATTTTCTTCTGACCTGTTCCAGGTTGCTACTTAATTTCCAAACATGTAAGGGTTCTTTAGGAATTTTCTGTTATGGATCAAATTTAATTATGATCAAAGGCAAATGAAAATTTTGAGAATTATGTGGGAATTTTTGTAATTTATTTATTTTACATCTTGTTTATTATTTATTTTTTTATGAGCTCTGGTGGCAGTACAGTCTCAAACAAGTCTTGGACTGCCAGCTGCAAGGCTGATCAAGCCTACCAGCCACTCTGCAGAAGAAAGATGAAACTATCTTACTCCTACAAAGACTGACAGCCTTACAGTGCTATAGCTGGTCATGAAGGGTAAAGGATTAGCTGGATGGCAGCTGACGGTGATTACGGCTTATCTTGGTAAATGCTCAAGGTATACCTGTAAAGAATGTGCATTACGCTGCATTAGGGTGGAACCTTTTATGTACATCAGTTAGGTGGATTTTTTTAAAAAATAGGTTTTTCTTAATGCAACTCTTCCTGATTTTCTCAGGTAGTAAATTGAGGTTCTGTGGACGTTTATGTTTTCCACAATGTTGACGTCAGCTCATTAAATTACTATGTCCAGTGCCATATAGCTCCCTCTAGTGGCTACATTCGAAGCTGTGTATTTTAAAGATCACTGATTTCTGAAAATTTAGAGGAAGGGGTTCAGTTAAAAAATACAAACTTTAAGAATAAATAGATAAATACTTTACCGGTGGCAAGACTATTTTAATAAACTCTGGGCAGGGTTAATTAGGATTCTTAAAGTGTTAAGGACAATGAGACTTTTTGTAACTTGCAAAGCAAAGTTTTAAATGGAGTTTTATAATGATAGGTGTCTAATCGCCTGTATTGAACAGGAGCCCTCTTGGCCTGGTAAGCAGTTACACTGAGCGTCTAACTGCTAAGTTGTCAGTTCAAAACCATCAGCTGCTCCGCGGGAGGAAGACGGGGTTTTCTACTCCTAAAAAGCGTGACAATCTTGAAAACCCACAGGCGCAGTTTTGCCATCTTAAAGGGTCACTGTGTGAGTCTAGCTCTTTTTTTTTTTTTTTTAGGCATCACTGTCCTGGTGGTGGGAGTAGGAGGCCCATCCCTTGCCCCTGTGGAGCTGGAATTGAACCTCCATCCCAGTGGGCCGCAGTCCCACGCACAACCACTATGCCACCGGGGCTCAGCCCCTAATCATTAGCTCTTTTTTAATCACATATTATTTTCACCATTTTCACCATTTTTCTCAAATCACATATAATCTGTAACTCATGCATAAACTGAAGATAGACCTTTGTGCCACAATTGACTAACTCACTGCATTGAGTCGATGCTGACTGGTAGTGGCGACCCTAGAACAGAACAGAACTGTCACAGGGTAGGACTTCTGAGACCATAACTGTTTATGAGAGTACACAGTTTACAACCGCAGAGCTTGCTGGTCACAGCAATCACCACACCACCCAAGTATGTGTAAATCAATCTGTTAAAGCCTCTAGTGTATGTTCAACTTCAAAAGATGTAT
Organism: Nesogale talazaci; assembly: GCA_004026705.1. Lineage (NCBI taxonomy): Eukaryota > Metazoa > Chordata > Mammalia > Afrosoricida > Tenrecidae > Nesogale > Nesogale talazaci. Next base: position 24,641 of record PVJH01004703.1, on the reverse strand, counting down.
TTTTAAGTTGCTGTGGAGTTTACGCTAACCCATGACCAGGTATTAGAGAGAGAACTGTATCGCAGATCCCTTGTACCCCAGAGGGTCGTAACTGGCTCTCTCTGCTCTTCATAAAAGTACCTTTGATCGAGCCCATGCCACAGTAGAATGCTCAGCAATCTGGACCCGATGAGGGAATGGGACGTTGGATCTTTCAGTAGGAGACAGTTGAGCGGATGTTGAAGATAGAATGTGATAAGAAAACTGAAGGACAGAGTTGGTGTTGGGAAGGAAAATGAATGACAACTGCAAAGATACCAATGTGTTTAAATTGGCCGAACTTTCATGGTTCGGGGCACCAATGAGAGATGAAGGTGAGGAAACAGTAGGAGGAACAGTATGAACAAAGACACAAACCTGGAGCAAGAGGTAAGGGTCCTGCCATCTGGTTTCAGAGAGGAAATTTTTATAATCTGAAGAGTGTCTAAAAGAATAAACCCATAAGAGTAAATTAATCTCAACTCACAAAATAATCACCTATAATAATAAGTGAGATTTAAGAGAGATGGATAATTAAGATATATAACAATGACATCACAAAATGGTGGGAGGATTAAAGATACTCTAAACTCCTTTGTGGTATCATAGAAAAAAGTTTCCAGTACTCTGGAGTAAAACAAAGGAATAGGTACGCTCAAATTGGGGAAACAGAGTCCACAAAGTGAAAGTAAGTGCTCCAACATTCTGGGGTCAAGTTGGGAAGAGTGTGGCAAAAAATAACATATAGTAGCAAGACAATCACAAGGTAGAATGTTTCTAGGTTCACTAATCTAACTTTCAACAGATTTCTTTTTTGGGGGGGAGGGCATCACTGCCCTCTAGTGGTAGGAGTAGGAGACCCAGCCTTGCTGCTGGATTTGAACCTCCAACACAGTGGTCCGGAGTCCCGCGTACAACCACTACAACACTGTGGCTCAGCCCTCAACAGATTTCTTGTAATCAACCCAGGACGTGGTTCTCTGAAATATCTATATACTCTTCAGCCAAGTCATGCTAATCAAGATGACCTTGGTGAATATTCCTATACAAACTGCATAAGGCCTCCATCGTTGTGTGCTGAGGGCAATTTAAAGTTCCACAAGAAGTCTGTCTGGCTCCTCATCACAGATGCCAGTCTTGGGAAGGAAGAAAAGAGAACAAATGAAAGCTTAGCCCAAAGCAAACAAACAAAACAGTGGATCTTGGTTCTGACGCGATTGAGTCAAGCTCAGTCACGCCAAGCACATGAGGGTAGACTGGATTCCACACGGGGAAGTGATAAAAGCATGCACAGTCGCTTTTGGTAAGTCAAAGAAGCCCCAGTAATGTAGCGGGTTATGAGCTGGCCTTCGAACCACAAAGTCAGACAGCTGTGGGAACACATCCGCCACTTCCTGGGAGGATGAGGGACTTTTGGCTTACATAAGGCCTGACAGCCTCAGAAACCCAGAGGAGCAAGTCTCCTCTGTCCCACGGGATCACCGCAACTCAGAACCGACTTGATGGCAACGAGTTTGTTTACCTTTGGTCTACTACGTCAAAGATGCATGGGGAACCATGTAATACGATAATGCTTGACCAACCAGCATATAGAGTGCGTCATAGTTAATACTTTATGTCCACTTGGGTCTTAATAGCTTGGAAGTTAACACCTGCTAATCCCCAATGATGTGACATAACACTTTGTACTCGCAGTCGACCAGTTGTAAGCAGATCAGCGTGTGAAGCACCTCTGCACTTGTCACAACGCTGATGCAATTGATTGAAAACAAGTTTCCTCAGGCCTATGGCCTGCTTCCAATGTAAGTAGACACTAGAAAAGCTTTCTTGCTTTTGGTCAAGTCTAGATTCTACATTTGACTTCTGAACCTGAGTCAATGGCCTACCCTATTGCCTGCCAATTCTGGAGTCATCATAAATCTGCCATCTGACCTGCCAACCTTGTATTCATTTACCTCTGCAGCCCAAGGGCAACCTGTGGTCCTTGGATCCATTCATCTGTGTAATCCCCAGTCTGGGGTCTATCTTGAGTTCCACGGCCTCGGTTGGTGCTCTAGACAGGAGAAGGCAACAGGCTAATATCTGAACCACAGATCTGGACGCCACCCGAGTTGGGCTTGTCTTTTTCTAACACCATGTGATTCATTTCTTAATATAAATCTCTCTACTTATATGCATATTTATCTGTATCTATATAGGTATATACACATGTGTATATATATGAATGCACAAAGACATAAGCTTCACTGTGTTTGCTTTTCTAGTGGTTCATCCTAAGACAGTTGGTTAAAATTAAATTTAAAAATTAATCAGAAAGAAAGAAAAAATTCATAGCAAACCTTACCTTGCTTACGTATTTGAATGAAATTTCTCAGTTTATGTTTACCTGGGTCAGAGTAAATGTCTCCTCTTTGGTTTTACTGTTGTGTGATCAGAAGCATGCATTTTAAATTTATTTATGAAGCTTAATATCCCCAGACTTGCTAAATGAATTTTAATCACTAATGATGAGAAGTCTAAAAATGCTTATAGCCTTTAGGGGAACTGAATTGCAAGAAACTGGAGCATTTTACCTGATTAAATTCCATGCCCTCTGATAAGGCTTGTTGATAAAAAGATAGCCCTACAAGGAGCACATCTGTGATTTGGGGGAAGATGAGGGAGTTAAAGCCCAGGGCTTTTTTTTTTGATACTTTGAATATTATCCTTCCTGCCATGTAATCCATTCTCATCCTTAGTGACCTCACAGGCTAGGGTAGAACTGCTTCTGTAGGTTTCTGAGACCAGGACCATTTACAGGAATACAAAGCCTTAGCTCTCTCCCATAAAATAGTGAAAATGATCATCAAAACTGGTCAAGCTTCTGAAAATGAAAGCCTTCCTCTGTTTCCTGAGCAGCTTCAAAACCCCAGGAAGAGGTTTTACAGTTTGTTTTTGCCACTGAATCAGTTCTGTGCAACCTTTTAAAAAAAGCCCTTGTCTTTATTATTCCCATGTCCTTTGTTTATATTTTTAATAATTGAAAGATTCATTACCCAAGCTTGCTTTCCCATGATGCAAGTCTTTGCTACTGATTGTCCCGTTTTCAACTGCTGGGAGTTTCACGAGTTCATGTTAGATAGAGAACAGAAGAGAACAGAGAATATAACCATCCCTCTATTGGATGTGCCTTTCCCACTGCTTTTATACACTCAGGTGCTTTAGTGAGCATTAATGCATGCCTTTCCATAGTGAGCTCCCCCGCAGCCCACTCTTAGATCAATATGGATAGCTAGTTCCCCAGCGGTCCTACTCACCGATCAATACACTGTGCTCTCAGGCATACTAACCTCTCGGCATAATCATCTTCTCTTTCAAACAAGCCATCTGTACTCTTCCAGAGATGTCTTTCTCAAACTGGCAACAGTGACATAGTTATTTTGAATTCCCAGTCCTCCTCCTCCTCCTCAAGCAGTCTGAGGTTGTTTTTTGGTAAACACAGCCTCCTCTATTCGGAAGATTTCTGTGTACTACAGTACACCAAGCTCTGAGTTTGCTTTGCACACAGGAAGACGAATGCCTTGTGATACTTCCCCTTAGACTTCTAATCATTTTACAACATTTTCCTCTGCTCTCTAAAACAGCCTTCTTTCCAGTCGTCACGCATCTCACAGAAATCCACCACCATAGAGCTGGGAGAAGGCGTACAGGAATCTTCTGTGACTGCTGTCAGGGCTAGTCTTTAATGGGGCCTCCAGCTAGCAGCTCAGCAGCATGAGGCAGCCGGTCTCTACTCCGAGATTAAGGATGATCCACTCAGGGCCCATGTGCACAGAAGCAGCACAGCCACCAACGAAAGCATGCTAAATCATTGGGATTCCTCTGAAAACAACAGTGAAAGGGAAACTCAAAGGCCAGCACCCCCCTCCACCCTTAGATATAAGTATATTTCTGGATAGGTCAGGAGGCTGCTGATAAAATTGTCTCCACTCTGTCTTGAGGTTGTAAAATACAGGTTTCAATGAATTTTCTTGGATGGTGTGCTGCTTTTGTACTTAATCAGGAATAAAACACAACCAAGCTACTGAAAGCTTACGTTCTCCATAATTTCAAGGATAAATGTTCCAGATGCAGGAGTGAAGGGCTTAGCTGTTATTGGAAAGGCCTATGGTCTGGACCCACCAGCTGCTTGGCGGGAGAAGGCTGTGGCGGTAAGGTTTTATAACGATCTTGGCCTCCAAGTCCTTTGGGAGCAGTTCTGCTGAGTGCTCTAGAGTCTAGAAATTGGAATTGGAATGGGCTCCATGGGAACAAGTTTACTAATAGAAAGAATAAGAAATTAGCCTCAGGGAACCCAGAATGGATGAACCACTCGGGGCCAATGGTGAGAGTGCGTGGGTGAAGGGAAGGTGGGCAGAGAGAGAGAGCCAATGACAAGGATCTACACATAACCTCCTATCTGGAGGGAGGACAGACACTGAAGGAGTGGACAAATGGAGCCATTGGGAAGTGTAAGTCATGACAAAGCAATAAGTTATAAAGTATTGAGGGCTGGTGGGGGAGGGAGGAGCAAGGATGGCACAGAAAGGATGAGAAGCCGATATGAAGGGTCCAAGTGTGAAAGCAGATATTTGGAGAATGATGATGGCAGCAAGCATGTGAAAGGGCTTGTACAGTATATGTATTGCAAAAAGCGATGTACAAACCCCCAATAAAATTTTTTTAAAAGAAAGAAATTAACTTCCTTGTACAGTCTGCATAGAAATAGACAAGTTAAGTCAGTTTTGAGAAAATTCTCTTTTTTTTGTGCTTAGCAGCAACAGACAATGGTCCTTTGGTCTCATGATACATGCCAATTTCCATCCCTAGAATCTTAAAACTCTGTGTTTCCTCATTTACAGCCAAAGAATTGTTTTCAAGCAAGTAAGAGGAAGTCATCAGCCCTTCTCTGTCTTTGGTGCAGACCACCCAAGAGGAAATAAATGTGTTCTATTCAAGAACCATTTTATATTTGAGAGAAAAGTGATTTTTTTCTCCTACGAGTTATTGAGTATTGACAAACAGGGTTATCAATGAGACCTGCTGTAGGCCTTCACGATGAGTTTCAATACACAGTACAGCAGTCATTGTGTCCATTCTTGTGTCTCTACCAAAAATGCACTTGTAGATCATGGGTTCTCTGCTTTGTCCAGCTTTCTGTTTCTTTTTTGTAACACATTGTTCAGTAAATATTTGGGGAAGTTCTCAGCATTATTCAGTAGCTTCCTCTCAAGCCTTAAGCTGTGGAGGGCGGTCATAGCTCTTCCCAAGGCTAGGCAAGGTTTGCTTCCACAATTGTTCTATAACCTCATCATTTATTCTTTTGTCCATCTCCCACAATAGAAGGGGAAGCCTGAGAGATATGGGGCTATTCCTTGGGACTGTCTGGGTTTCCATTTAGCATTCAGCACAGGACTGACCAGGACAGGCAGGTCATGCACGTTTGTGGATGCATGAATACTCAAGTAAGTGTTATCCAACTCTTTGGTCTTGTGATGTTCTTAATTCTCATGTCCCTACATGTAATATGTGCTCATGTCCAGAAACTTGATTTATCTGGAAAAACCAGTCAGTGGCTTCTTAGGATGAATTTTGCCAAAGCAAATTCCATCTCTAATTGGCCCATGCATGAAGTCCATTGTGAAATTACGAAAAAAAAATCCTCAAACCTGTAATTAACTTGGCAAATATGTGAATGTATACAGAGTAGAGAGCAAGTGATGGATATTTTAGTTTTGCTCTACTCATCTAAAAATCAATAGAAAATATTCTTCCTCAAAAAGATAAGATCCACTTTGTGGGTTTGTCTCATTTTGTATTTTGAGGTGCTCCGATGACGTAGTGACTATGACTGTGTTGCTAACTACAAGGACATTCAAAGCCACCAGTTGTCTGCAGAAAGAAGAAGACTTTCTACTCCCAGAAAGAATTACAGTCTCAGAAACCCCCACAGGCAGTTCTCTTCTGTCCTACAGTTCCACCACGAGTCAGAATGAGCTCAATGGCAGTGAGGTTTTTAAACTGCCACATCAGCATTGGACTGCTAACTATAAAGTCGTCAGTTCAAAGGAACTCAGGCGCTCTGAGGGAGACTGTTTGCTTCTGAGAAGAGCCACAAAGATTAGGTGAGCCTGCGTAGGATCACTCTGAGTCGGAATTGACTCGGTGGCATTTTGGTTTATTTTGATTTTTATGAGTGCATTTAAATATTTAAAGATGCAGAACATGGCCAAAGCCTTTCCCAGGAGTAATAGAGCATTTCACATCATCACTGGCTCTTCCATATGAAATTGTACCATCTTTACAACATAGACAGCTCATATATCCAGTGAGATATTCTATACATAGTTAATGCTCATTTAGACTTGGACAAACCACATAAAATCTCAAATTCACAATTGCGTCATGTGAAAAACAGTAAGGTTATTTGTAGAGAAGGTGTGAGGACTGGGCACCATGTGCCAGTGCTTCTGAGGACTGGCACACAGTCGGTGCTCAGGAAGGAACAGAGATCGTGCCACCATCTGAGTCATTGTGACAAAGATGCACTTAAAGTTTGAAATCTACTTTAGACTCAGAACATAAAGTACTACCTCAGCTTATATTGCTACCGAGTAAACCGTGAGTCTGTCCTTGTATCTTGCTCTTCCTTAGCAGAGGCAGTTGATCTATATTGAGTCACTAGTGTTGCTGGATCAAAGGAGCTTCACACAGCTCCTCTGATGCTGCGAAACAAGAGGTAGCTGCTGCTTTTAATGGGCTTGTAAATCTTGTGCCATTATTCTCAAAAGTGGGATGTATTGATTAGGCTATGACTTCGAATATTATGATTCAGTAAAAACACATTTTATTATGGAAAATATAATGCATGATGCAGCAAACAGAGTCTGTGCACTCTTCATACGTGCTAATGAAGAAATAATGCATGCTAATCATCAAAGAAATAAAAATAAGCTTACTTAATAATTAATTTGTCACATTGAAAGTGCTAACAGTACATTTTTTAACCATGTCATTTTTAAACTAGGGTAGTCTGTATAGTTTTATGACATTGGAAATGAGCATAGACATTTAAGAAGCAATTTGGCTATCCATCAAAATTCTGTCTTTTCTTGACTGGCTAAATACCATTTAGCCACATAGCAAGCAAGGTTCCACCTAGTGTCAACGCCTGGAAAATATTTATGAAACCCTAGATAGATAGCCAAGATTTCGGTATGTGGACAGTGATTAATCGGAGTGGAAAGGAGATCAGATAAGAAGCTGGGTCTCCTTCTGATTTATAAAGTTTTGGAATTCAGGAGATAAAGAATCATAAGACACTAGACACTACAAAACTTTTGTATTAAAGAGCAGTACAAGATACTTTGAATTCCGCTAATCAGTTTCTTCAAAGCCCTAGTAGATCTCCAACTTTCGTGTGTGAAGATTCAAAGGCGGTCTAATAGAAGGTTTGAGTGAGTGAACATGGATGAGAGTCAAATCTTCTATTAAATGCAGGGGTTTGAGGGAGGTTTCACCTCAGTGCAGCACTACTCACAGTAGCAGGAAGAAGGACACTATCTAAATGTCCACCAGTGGAAGACTGGATAAAGAAACAGGTGCATAAATACAGCAGAATACTCTGCATCTCTAAAAATAACAAGGAAACCACCGAAGCACCTCAAGCATTGACGGAGATCACTGTACTGAGTGAAAGTTGTCAGTCACAAAGGGTCAAATGTTAGGCACGGCCACTGTTAAGGGAGAAACAAACAACCTTTCATACCAAAGCTAACATACTTTAGAGATTGTCAAGGGCCTGGGGACAGGCAAGAAAGGTAAGGTGGAGCCATGGATTAGGCTGTTGATAGGTGTTAACTTAGGTGAAATGGAAGATATCCATCTGTGGTGGGTAGACATCTACTATTGACTGAGACAGGATTCTCCTATAATGGGGTAATCTGTGAAGCAGCCCAGAGCTGTGGAAAGACCAGCATGAAGTTCTGCCTCCTTCATCTGACCACAGCTTTCATAAATTTGAGAGAGGTTTCATTCACTGTGTGTCCCACTCTCAGTGCTGAATGACACTGTGGGGAAATGAGCTGCCAACCCTGCAGCTGGGTTGTTGACTTCATACCATATCACCTGCTGATTCCAGGAGCCACCAGTGAACTGATGATGTTGAATTCAGGCAGCCAACTCTGCATCCGTGGAACTCTGCATCCACCAGCCTGTGGTTTTCCAGCTTCATCTTCCTGCCTCCTGGTTCATCATCGCTGCAGTTACAGGCATTGGAAGAGGTCTTCAGCTTACCATATGGCCCACAGGCTTGACCATAGTAGACTTAGTTTCTTCTATAACTATGCAAGCCATTTTTTAATATAAATCTCTTTCTATATACATGCTGGTTGTCTAAAGATCCCAGCCTAAAACAAAGTCGAAAAGGTGGGGCTAAGAAACCAAGGAGTGGCTGAGGTTAAACTGAAGTTCAGGTCGAAGGAGCAAGTGATTAATAATTCAAAATGATGAACCCTGAGTTCATGATCTGAAATGTAAACTCCACCTAATTTACAATTTAAAAATGATAATACAACAAAAAGTTTTGGGTGGCTGAGATGGTGCTTGACGCACAGCTACACAAGGCTTGACAACAATAAGATGAAATATAGAAAGTATTGTATTTGATTAATATGGTGAAAATCATATAGACTAGTCCTTAGTTTTTGAATTATATATTTCTCACCATTAAAAAAAAATATGGCACGTCACAGGTGCTCTCCTCAGGGAGCTGTCTCTTCTAGTTCTTGTTTAAATCCTTGCCCCATGGAGGATTTGGGCGAGTCTTCCCCTTCTCTTCTGTTTCTTGTACACAGGGCACAACGCATGCAATCCCACCACTCTTACCAGCAATGAATCCACTCCAACTCACGATGACATGACAGGACAGCGCAGAGCTGCTCCTGGGGGCTTCTGCGACAGTAACTCTTTATAGGAAAAGACAGCTTCATTTTTCTCTGGCATGACCTCACCACAGTGCTCATTCACTTACTCACCAAATAATGGCTCTGGGCCATAATCCTTCTCGAACCACTTTGGAGAGTGTTATGCGGATCCAGGATACCGACTTCTTCCTTCTTGGAGCCATGGTGACAAGTTCACAGTCCGAAATGGAGACCACTCGCCTCGCATGATGCGTCATTGAAAAATACAACAAATAAACAAAGAAGATGGAGGAGAAAAGACATTGTTTCAAAAACTGACAAACACTGGAAGGTAGCAAATGGTTTTCTTTTTTCACATATTTGACAGGACTATTTAAGTTTTTTTGACATTTTTTTTTCAGGAGTAGTGTAGTGTTTGTGTCTTTGGCTGCAATCCATGTGGTCAGGAGTTCAATCCCATCAGCCTCTCTGAAGCAGAAGGACAGGGCTTTACATTCCTGTAAAGAGTTACACTCTCAGAAACTCCTCGGGGCAGTTCTAACCTGCCCTAGAGGTTCACAGGGACTTGGCATCAACTTAACGGCAGTGAGTTTGTTTTCTGTTTGTTTGCTGGATTTTTCTTCAGAAGTCTGTGTAGGTAGTGCAATGAAAACAGACGAGACGGAGCCTACTCTGATGGCAAATGACAGCTGATCCTCCCATCCAATGACAATCGAGTTCTTTTGGGATAGGGATGTTAGTGTGTGGACACTTGTTTCTTTTCCTCTTGCTGTCCTCCCCTCCTTCCTCCTTCCATCTTTCTTTACATTTGTCTTTCCCTAGAACATTTGGGGAAGTTCTCTGATTGTCATTAAACAACAACAAAATAACAAAATCAACCAACTCCCTGCCATCATGGCAAGGCTGATTCACAGAGATCCCATAGGATTTACTGCCTGTTAGTTTACGAGACTATAACACTTTTAAGAAAGAGTAAGTCCTGTCTTTCTCACAAAGATTGAGTAGTGGTTTTGAATTGCTGACATTGCAGCTAGCAGTCCAACGACGAACCTTTCAAGTACATAGATGCACTGGGTGGTTTCTTGTGATAAGTTAAATTGAAAATACTTTTAAGTAAAGGGAATTATTTTGCAGTCATAAATCAAATGTTAGAAGATGAGTTTAAATGATCAAAATTATCACTTTCTGATTTGTATCTTATCATATAGAAAAACTTAGGGATTACCTGGTTTCTCACTTGTGTACTTGACTCTGGAAATAATTGTAGGCTGTTTAAATTTTTGAAGAAGTCTTTCTCATTGTGCATAGATTTGAGAGCTAATATTGAACAAATTTCAGGGTGAATGTCTTCTGTTTTGAAGCTACTGGGTCATCTTGAGGGTTAAAAATTTAAGTGCACTCAGAAAGGATGTGTCTCTCTGAGCTAACATTCATCCATCTCTGCCGATTAGCCAAATTGAATTTCTATCAAACCACCCACATTAGCTAAGAACTTTTCATTTATCTGCTAAGTAGTAAAATTTAAGTATTGGTTGGAGTGTATCCCAAATTAAAGTGCTGCTATATGATTTGTAATAAGAGCAGAAGGAATCTCTCTTCCAGAGCTTAGCAAACAGTGCCAAAGGCTTTCAGAACGCATTAGTAATGGATTCTGTAAAAACACCAGACAAGAGACTGGTTTGATACCAGTAAATGTCTTTCCTAGGTCCTTAACCAGTGTTTACAAAATTGGGCTAAAATTTGAGGACCCGGAATGTACGTTGACCAGTGTTAATAAAGAACACAGTACTAAAAAAATTGGGCTAAAAAACAAACAAACAAATAAACCCAAGATCAGCAAGTTGAACTCACTAGCTGTTCCAAGGGAGCTTTCTGCATCCATAAAAATGAATAACCTTTGACCCCCAAGAGGGCAGTTCTACTCTGTCATACAGGGTCCCTGTGAATCAGAGTTGACTCAAGGGCAGAGAATTTGGAATTTATTGCCTTTCCTGTGACTCAACCACACCTCCTGCTCTTTATTGAAAAGACTCTTGGGACACTTTGAAAAATTCAAAGTATGCACCTTTTATGTTTTGATAGTTTCCAAGGTAGTTATATTTAGTCACTGAAACTCAGACATTTTCCCATGGAACTATCTGCATTACCCCTCTTTGACCAAAAGAAGACACTCCTTTCTACCAACAATAGCAGCTTTAAGTTACCAGTCACTGTTGTGAAGAACTCTCCAGTACTTTTTCATCCCTTAACTCTAGCTGATCTTCACAATAACACGAATGGGACTATATTATCATCATCATTAATTTCTTTTTTTTGATGTGTAGTGCAGAAGATTGTATCACACACAAAAATTCACATAGAAAAGTCAAGGTACTTGGTAAACAAAGAACCACTAAGTATTTTAAACATATATTCACTGAAGAAGAGACCTGCTGAATACATCAACCAAATGTTTCAAAAGATGAAAAAATAAATATCACTCTCAACAATTATCTTAGGGGACTTTTAAACACCACTCTCTGAGAAACATAAATCACAGGGAAAGAAACTCCAAAAGGAGGCTATAGATACAAACACTACAATTCGACAATTTGAGCTGATAGATGTTTACAGAGCTCTTCATTCAAATACAAAGAATAATCCACATTCTTTTCAAGCTCACATGGCGCATATTCAAAGATAGACCACATGCTGGGATGTACGGCAAATCTGCATAAATTTAAGCACATTGTTATCATACAAACCTCTCTCTCTGACCACTGTGCCATAGGCTGAAAATCAATAAAAAGAAGCTGAACAAAACATGATTAACAATTGGAGAAAGAATAACTTTATTTGGCAAAAGTATTGTGTACTGGCCCAGATCAGGGATGAAATTAGGAAATATCTAAAAACCAATGAGAATGAGAACACCAAAACCAATGAGAATGTACCGAAGCTCATTGGGCACAGCAAGGCAGTTACCAGAGGACATTTCATAGCAATATATGCACACCTGAAAAGGAAAGAGAGACTTATGATTGATATGCTGGCACAAAATTTACAACTAGAGGAAAATCCTATTAAAAGCAAAAGAAAATAATAAAAATCAGGGTTGAGATTCAGGAGAGGGAAAATAAGAAAACTATAGAAAAAAATTGATGCTGCTAATAAAAAATTATCCTTTCTTTGAAAGGATAAACAGAATAGAAAGACCACTAGCCAAATTAACCAAAGAAAGATGGGAACACATTTCAATGGCAAGGTTGATGAAAGAGGAGATATTACAACAGATCCTAATGAAATCAACAGAATAATTACACAGTATTATGTAAGGGTATATTCCAGTTAATTAAACAACTTGGAAGACACAGGCAAATTCTTGGAAAAACAATCCCTCCCTAGGATATCCCCAATAGACATCAAGAATCTCAACAGACCCATAGCAATAGAAGAAATAGGCAAGGTTATCAAGGGAATACTACCATCTACAACAAAAATCACCTGAACCAGATTGCTTCACCTTAGAACTCTACCACGCATTTAGGAAAGAACTGACGCCAATTCTACACAAATTCTTCCAGAACATAAAAAGGACAGAAAACTCTTGAATTCTTCTATGAAGCAAGTATAACTCTGATACCTAAACTGGGCTAGGATCTCACAAAAATCGAGAACGACACACCAATATCCCTAACAAAAATCTATGCAAAAATCCTTAACACAATACTGACCAACAGAATACAAAAGTATATAAAACAAATAATTCATCATGACCAAGTGGGATACATACCACGGATGCAGGGATGGTTCAATATATGAAAGATCATTGGCATCATTCACCAAATTGACATGAGAAATGATACAACCAATGTGATAATATTGATAGATACAGAAAAAGCATTTGACAACATCTAACAGCAATTCCTGTTTAAGACGCTGAAGAATATAGGAATCGAAGGAAAATATCTCAAGACAAAACAGGCTGTATATGAGACACCAACAGGCAATGTGGTCATCAATGAGGAAACGATGAATGCAATCCCACCAAAAATGGGAAGAGAGAAGGATGCCCCTTGCCTCTTATTTATCATCATACTGGAGGTTTTAGCTAACAGGATCAGGCAAAGAAAGGACATCAAAGCTATTAACATAGGGAAGGAAGAAGTGAAACTATTATTATTCTCAGATGATATGATTCTATGTATGAAAAATCCCAAAAGCTCCACAAGGGGAGACAGGAAGCAATAGAGGAATATGGTAAAGTGGCAGAATACAAGATAAACCTATAGAAGTCTACTAGACTGCTATACACATCAGAGAAGACCACAAGAGAGGAGATTAAAAAAAAAAGAGGTGGTATCCCTCACAATAGAAAGCACAAATTGAAATATCTAGAGATATACCTGACTAGAAGAACAATAGATTTACATGAGAAAAACCACAGAACACTATTGCAAGAAACCAAAAGTGACATCAACAAATGGAAGAATATCCCATGATCCTTGATTGGAAGACTCAGTAAAGATGTCAGTCCTGCCCAAGGCACTATATATAAGTTTAGTGTAATACCAATACAATTACACTCATTTTTCTTCAAAGAAATGGAAAAACTGATTACCAACTTCATTTGGAGTTGGAAGAAACCCAGAATTAACAGAGAACTCCTCAAGAAGAAGGATACAGTGGAAACACTTGTTTTACCTGACTTTAGCACATATTATGCAGTCACAGTGGTCAAGACCACATGGCATTGGTATAATGACAGATAATCAGACCAATGGAAAAGAATTAAAAACCCAGAAATAAAATCATCAGCATACAGACAATTGATCTTGGATAAGAACCCACCAAATATCATCTGGGAAGCAAATGCTTTCTTCTACAATTGGTGTTAGAAAAATTAATATCTACCTGTAGAAAAATTAAGCAAGACTCTCATCTCACTCAAAGCACAAGGATAAACCCAAGGTGGACCATAGACCTTGAGATAAACCACAAATTTTTAGAGTAATCAGTGAGAGAATTGGGACAAACCTGAGCTCTTTGACCCAGGGAATACATAGGCTAGCAGAAATAGGAAAGGACACAAATACAGATGAGTCACAAATTGACAACTGGGATATACTGAAGAAAAAACACCTGTGTACACCAAAATAATTCACCAAGAGAGTAATAAAAGACTCTACATACTGGGAAAGCATCTTTAGCAATGACACACTGAACAATGTCCTCTGTGGCAGTCATGTGCTTATGTTAATTTTATAATTGAAATGTAGGGGTGGAGTCTGGCCTGTTAATCAGGAGAAAGCCATTGAGTAGCTGATGAGGCCTCTGTGTGGGCATGGCTTTCACCTGAGACTCCTGGGAAATCTCGCGGTATTTCCCTCGTGAAGATGAGAAGCTATCTTCCCCAGTTGTTGGGAGTTAGTTTCAAAGACGATTAATCACGAACAAGACAAGCTGGCAGTGTTTGAGAAGCTGGAGGAGCCAGCGGAGAGACCACACAGCTTTGCTTTGATGGAGCCAGACCTCTGAAGCTGGGGCAGCTACATGGAGACCTCTGCCAGCAATGAGTTGCTTCTGCTGTTGATGGACCCTGAGCCCTGGAAGCAAGTTGCCCTGCCAGCATTGGGATTCTGCACCCACTGACCTGTGACTTCATGAGTCGGAAGAAGACTTTGTAGACTGATTTCAGGCATATGGGTTAATACCGAAATTATGACTTTGAACTGGACTGGGCTGGGATGCTTTCTTCATGTCCCATTCCTTTTGTACATAAACCTTTTCCTTAAACCTATATGCATGTCTCTGAAATTTGTTCCTCTAGTCTATCTGGACTAACACAACCTCATTACTAAAATCTACAATATGAAGCAAGCTTCCAAAAAGGAAACAACAACAACAAAAACTGAGGTGGTAGGCAAAGATCCTGAACAGAAGTTTTACAAGGGCAGAAATATGAATGGCCAAGTTCCTGATCATTAGCCATAAGAGAGATGCAAATTAAAACAACAATTAGATATATGACCTAAGACCTCAAAGATAACTCATCTCCAAAAATCAGAAAACAACAAGTGTTGGAGGGTCTGTGCTGAGATCAGAACTCTCATCTACTGCTGGTGGACCTTTAGGTATGTACAGCCCCTATGGAAATCAATTTGGTGATATTTAAAACAGATAGAAATTGAGCTGTATGATCTAACATTTCCCCGATGGGACATATACCCAGAAGAGGCTATAAACAAACTACAACCAGACATCTGTATGCTAGTGTTCATCACAGTATAGTTCACAATTGCAAGGAGTTGGAAACAACCCAAAATTCCATCAAGAGATGAATGGATTAAAAAACTGCGGTACATGCATACAGTTGAGTACTATGCATCACTAAAAAACAGTGATGAATGCATGAAGCACATCACCACATGGGAAAATCTGGAGGGAATTATGCTAAGCAAAGTAAGTCAAACACAAAAGGAAAAGTACAACATAAGTCCAATGAGGTAAGCTTTAAAAATGCAAAAGGGGCATAGCGAAAAACATTCCTATATACAAACATTCCTAGGGTGAGTTCCAGATAGTATGGCAGGGGCCAGACCAAATACAGGGATACATATGGTAGCCAAATAAAAAGAAGGAGGGAAAAAGGAAAAAAAAAAAAGAAATGGGTTGCAGGGGAACAGGGCATTAACCCACCCAAGGAGAGAGTATTGTTTATATCTCCACAGGGAAAGAGGGGCCAAAGTTCAACTTTGGGCTCCAAGATGTGAACGCAACATACCAGCATGAAGCAGGAAACCAGTAGAAAGGCCGGAGGGACTGGCCCCAATTCCAGTTATGTGAACAGCCGCCCCTCCACACCCCCCTAAAAATTTACTTCAGAGCACAGCTCAGGGAGAGGGACATGAGTGATCAGGACCCATGGGAGCAAATGAAAAGGTTGGAAGAGAGAATGAAGCACAGGCTGGCCCACCACGCCTTGAGGACGAGAGCCCTGCTCAGAGCAGCTAAGGCACAGAGGGGATCATATGATCAGCCCTACGACAAGACAGGACATCCTTCACTGAACCATGGCCCTATGGCGGGTGGGGGGGCGGGAGGGGGAGACAACACTGTGTAGAAATTTTGCCCGATCTGACCCTACCACACCTAGGCAAAACACTAAGGATGTGCAGCAGAACAGCAAGGAGAGCAGAGCAAAGAAGTCCTGAGGGAATACCAAAAATGGACTCTGGGGCCAGGCCATGACACCCCATCAGACTTGACCAGAAAACACTCCTAAAGGTCAACAAGCAGACATTGAACTAAATATAGGCTTTTCTTATTTTTTGTCATTGGTTTTTCTTGTTGTGGGCTTTTTTTGTTGCTTTGTTTTGCTCTGTCTTGTTTTTGTGCTTATTGTTATCTCTGCAGATCTAACTTGATAAGATAGATAGGATAAGCAATCTGGAGGAAAAAAACAACAGGACTAGCAGTTCTGGGGGGATAGGGGAGAGGGGTAGGTGGGGGAAAGGAATGGTGTTAGTAAACCCAGGGACAAGGGAACAACACGTGATCTAAAATCAGTGGCAAGGAGGGTATAAGAGGCCCAGTAGGGCATGAGCAAGGGCGATGTAACCCAGAGGAATTACTGAAACCCAAATGAAGGCTGAACATGATAGAGGGATAAGAGGACATAGAAGAAAGTACTAGGAGGCAAAGGGCATTTGTAGAGCTCTAAATACAGGCATGTACATATGTAAATATATTTATATTTGCGGATGTTGGGGAAATAGATCTATGTGCTTTTTTTTAAATTGACAGTGGGCCTCCATTCAAGTACTCCCTTAACGAAAAAACACTTTGTGCTTTTAAACTGATATTCCATAAGGCTTACCTCTGGACACTATCACTGAAGACAAAGTAAATGCATAAGCAAATGTTGTAAAGAAAGTTGATGGTGCCTGGCTATGAAAAGATATAGCATCTGGGGTCTTAAAGGCTTGAAGATAAACAACCAACCATATAACTAAGAAGCAATAAAGCCCAAATGGAAGAAGCACACCACCATGTGTGCTTATGATGTGTCAATGGAATCAGGTATCAGACATCAAAGAACAAAAAATCAAATCATTGTGAATGAGGGGGAGGGTGGAGTGGGGCCCAAAACCTATTTTCAGGCAACTGGACATCCCCTTACAGAATTTTAGTGGGAAGATGAGTCAGTCAGGATGCAATGTAGCAAGATGAAACGTAGAATTTTGCTCTGGTTCTTTGATGCTTCTTCCCTCAGCTATCGCACCATGATCCCAATTCTATGTTACAAATCCAGCTAGACCAGAGGATATACACTGGTACAGATAGGAACTGGAAACACAGGGAATCCAGGACAGATAAAGCCCTCAGGACCAATAATGTGAGTAGTGATACCAGGAGGGGAAGGGGAAGGTGGGGTAGAGGGGGGGGAACCTATCACAAGAATCTACATATAACCCCCTCCCTGGGTTACAGACAACAGAAAAGTGAGTGAAAGGAGACATCAGACAGTATAAGACATGACACAATAATAATAATTTATAAATTATCAAGGGTTCCTGAGGGAAGGAAGGAAAAATGAGGATCTGATACCAAGGGCTCAAGTAGAAGGCAAATGTTTTGAGAATGATCATATGCAAATGTGTTTGACACAATGTATGTATGGATGGATTATGATAAGAGTTGTATGAGCCCCCAGTAAAATGATTAAAAAAGAAGAAGAAAAAGAAAAGTCAAGCTACTCACAGAGGCTACCCAAGACCAGTCCCATATACAACCATCTCCAACTCTCTTTGTCTTCTTGCCTTGATCATCATTCCTGGCATCTTATATGTAATCTATGCTTCCATCAAGCTGGGCTACTTTGCAGATGGGACAGCCAAACACATTCCCATTCTTGCAGGTCTATCATATACCCTTCTATGCATCCACATGCCTTCTAAACTTCCTACTCTGTTTCCCTAGGAGGGATGCATGCCTGGTGGCCTTTAAGGCAGTACATCAAATAGAGCCCCGGAGAAGTTTTCTAGTTGGAGAGGAAATACTAGATGCCATTCAGAAGAGAGATCTATTTTTCTTTAACAGCCTGGTCATTTAGCAGTTGTGGACAAGATGCTAGATACTAGCAAGGGAAGGACACTAGAGTGGAATTCTTCAAAAAAGAAAGAGGCAGTGGTTCTCTACTGCTATGAGTTAGTCTCATCGCTGCTGATCATAGAGGTGTACGATACTGCGGATTTCTGGTGGCTTTCTGAGTTACATAATGGGTGGCAAGGTTAGAAGTTTGAAACCATCAGACATTTGTTCTGTGAGAGAATAGGTGAGACATTACACTCCCATGAAGACTCACTGGTCTCAGAACCCAAAGGAGTCGTTCAACTCTGGCCTATATTATGGTCATCATGCATTGACATGGACTCAATGACTATGAGTGAGGGACAGAGACTTAGAAGAATTTGGGACAGAGGTCTCTTATCTGTGGATATTACATTATTTCAATATTTTCATGGCCACCATGGTGCCACCAATAGTATATCCTGGCTACAGATTCCCTTCTGGTAGGCTCTCATATATCTAATGTCTGAATGGAAGTCTGTGATTCAAATTCTCTCCGTCTCTGACTCTAACACAACCAAGATTGGCTTTTATTTCACAAGAAAGTACCATATTTTTCAGACCATAAGATGCACCTGATCATAAGACACACCTAGTTTTTAGAAGAGGAAAACAAGAAAAATATTCTGAACCAAATAGTACCAGTATACTAAAATGTTCTTGTTTACCACAACTTCGAACTATAAGATGCACCCTCACTTTCCCCCTACTTTTGGAGGGAAAGTGCACCTTAGGGTCTGAAAAATATGGTGATTTACCTTCTCATTTTTATCCCCAAGTAGAAGACCCTCCATTCTTCTCTGATCAGCTTTACTGAGCAGAATACATTGCATTCTTGAAGGATTCCATCTTGAGGCCAATATGTCTAATACACAGCACATTTTAAATTCTGTGTTCACTGCTCTTATGTTCGTCTCTTCCAGAACTGCCCATTTCCTTTATTTTCTGTGTAGTAAACACACAGTGACACCAAGTTTTCTACCAGGCACTCTTTGGATGCCAGCTGTTACGAAGGCAGAACTCCCAAGAGTCTCAAGATGTCACAGTAGCATCTTATCCTCTAGGCAGCAGAAGCCACACTCCAAGTCAAAGTGAAGAGACTGTCACTCATTTCATTTTATTATTAAAATTTTCCATGTGAGACTAGGAGAAGGGCTGTAAATGCCACTGTGGTTTACAGCTTTTCCCCCCCTGGTAATATACCATTCATTTTATATCCATAGCCCCTAGCCTTCACGAGGTTTAGTTATCAAGCCATGGCTGTCAAGGATAAATCCAGATGATGAACACATGCTGCATTCAAAACTGCCTTCCCTCCTGGTGATTAAAGTGTGGTGCTTGTGCCAGGGTTGCCTGCTTGAGGCCCTCCCTCTTAGGAAGAGATCTTAATGAGGAGGTTCCTTATGTCATCTTGTAAATTGTACGCTTGGGTTTGGATCTAGTGCACATGGCTCTCCTTCCTCAGCATGCTCTTTGCTGAGTGCCCAAAACAACAAATGGATAAAGCCGATAAATAGGAACTAGGCTGGGCTGACAACATTTCAATTCTGCCTATAAGGCTTTCAGTGGCGAATTCCTCAGAAATGGACAGCCTATTACTTCTTTGCACTTTGTTCATCGTCTGGAAGCTGTACTGAAACCCATTTGCTTTGGATGACCCTGCTGACTTTTAAAACACTGGTGACACAGGTCCCTGCATCACAGCAACACAGACGCCCCCACCATATGACATACTGACAGACCAGGGGTAGACATCATCCTTGATGAAGCCGTGGGGCAAGGGGAAGGAAGAAGACCTGCGACAAGAGGGATTGACACAGTGTTGCTTCAAGGGGCTCACACAGCAGTACAATCTTGATGATGGCACGGGCCCAGGGGGTGTCTCATTGATTGGCATGTGGGTCACGATGAGTCAGACCCCGTGATACAGTGCTAAACCCCCAAAGCTAACACTAGCTGTTATCTAGGAGACGAAGGCCCTCACTTTCACATGTCTAGACATCGTCCAGTCTCAATTTCCTTATTTGTAACAGGGGGATAACAATCGCCTACATTGCTCCCTGGGGGAAAGGATTAAATGAAGTGATGGATGAGAAACACCTAATCCAGCATCTTACAGTGAGCAGGTGATCAATACTTTGTAGAAATTCATCCATTTTTCACTGGGTGGTTTGGACATGGAAAATAGATATGAGCAATGAAATAGTAATCCCCAGCTAATCCTGCCACTATCTGGTTTCTCACACCAAAAAGTGCAAACTTTAAACTCTAACCTGTGTAACTTTTGCATAATTATTATTGCAGACCGAGGAGACATTTATTTAATGGAATGAAATGATATAGTACCATTACGACAATAATATGATTTTAGAATACTACGAGGAAATTCTTATGATTACTATTGTACTACATGATATATAACATTTTTAACATAGCTGTTTATTGCATACCCATATTGTTGTTTCTTTGTTTAAAAGGAACTGGTAGGTCAAAAAAGACACCAAGTTCACTTCAGTTTTACCTTTCCTCCTTTTTAGTCCCTCAGACAAATACTGAGATCTAAGGAGAAGATTTTGTTTCAGTTTTCATGGAGAAAAACTTTTTAAAAATTTCTTTAAGTCTTCCATTTTTTGGCCCCAATTTCTCCCCTCTTACACTTCCCATAATCTGTGATTCTAAAGGAGAACAAACTCTGTCTCTCTCACACAGGAGGAATTGGGTGTATGTACTGATGGCTATAAAGGAATCGCTTATATCCGAGTAATCTTCTTAGAGTCAGTAACTGTAAACTGGAAAACACAATGAGCATAACAAAACTTCCAGAAATTTGAATCTATGGACAATCGACCAATGACCTGAGAGATCAAGAGTTCATGAGTTTCTTTCCCCCCCCAATGTCCAGACCATGCAGAAGAGAGAAAATGACTATTTTCATCTCAGTTTGCCAGGGTCTCATCTATTTTATTCCATGCATACAGCTGCTTTTCTCACTGACAGACAAAAGCAGCAACTCAATGGGAAAGAGGCCATGAGTTTCAAGGAGCAGAAAAGCGCCTTGAGGAGTGCCTTACACTCTGCTCTCCCCCACTGGCAACACCTTGGCCCAAGCAGTTGCTATGTGGTGTCAGAGAGTGAAACATAAGAGCAGACTAGAGCCTGCAGCTTCATCTGTGGATTTGACAAGAAAAAATAAAACAAAAGCACAAAACAACAGCAGCAATAATCCAAACTGCTGCACCGGAGTTGGGGGTTACTCAAACTGCCGGGATTTACCTGCCGAGAAGTAAAGTTCCCATGGAAAAATTCATCATGAAACAACAAGCCCAAAGCTCTGTACAGAATCTCTTTCAGGGAGATAAGCATCGATGCTGAAGCTGTTTATAGAGTCTCTGGTGGTACAAGTTGTTGATGTGCTCTGCTTAAGTCAAAAGTTACAAGGTCAAGTCCATCCTCAAATGATTTGGAAGAAAGGTCTGGTGATCAGAAAATTTCTGAAATATTAGCCAGTGAAAACTCTCTGGTTATTTTCAGGATTTCTCAGGGACTTGGTTACTTTGCTCTCCTTGCTGCCCTGTTGCACTCCCTTCATGTTTCACCCAGCTGTGCATGGGGCAGACCGGGCACCCTTTCAGCACAGTGTCTCCTGTGTTGCCCCTAGAGCACTATAGGTCAATGAGAGAATGTCTGTTTCATGGTGGCTTGGGGAGAGGTCTTGGTGCCTTCTAAGACCCAATTGTAAAACAGTCATAAAGGTCAGCAGACACAGCTGAAATTATTTTTTCTTCCACCCTATGTCTATATAACATAGGCAGGACAATCATTCCAAGGAGAAAACATGAGACATGGGAGAGGAGGAAGCAGGCAGGGGGAGTGTATAGCCAACTAGCTCAGGTTGTCGGGAACAATAACAGAGCTAAAATTGATGGCAAGAAGGGGATATAATGCCTGGAGGGATTGGATCAAGAGCAATGTACCCAAAAGGAATTACTGAGAGCCAAATGGAGGGTGAGCGTGATAGTGGGACAAGATGAAGTTGAAAGGAACGATAGGAAATAAGAAGGAGGCAAAAGTTATTCATAGAGGTATACCTACAGTAAAGTGACTGGACGTCCTGCTTTTTAACCATTTGTCCTGCATCCTGTGGCATTTTAATATTAAATATATTACAATACTATTTTTGTTTCCTATGAATATTTTTGTTGCTCCATATAGACCAAAATTTTTTGTGGGCATCACTGCCCCCTGGTGGGAGTAGGAGACCCAACCTTGCTCCTGGAGAGTTGCTGCTGGATATGAACTGTCAACCCAGTAGGCCACAGTCCCACACTTAACCACTATGCCACTGGGGTTCAACCCATAGACCAATTTTTAATCAAGAAACCCCCCCACCCCCCCTCCCAGGTCAATGGTGTCCCGCTTAAAATCTGGTAACTTTAACAGGCATGTATTTATGTAAATACATTAATTTATAATGAAAGAGACAGAAGTCAATGTACATATATTTATAGATGTTAAGTATTAAGATAGCAGATAAACTTTGGGCCTCTACTCAAGACCTCCCTAAACACACGAACATTTTGTTCTAATAACCTGGCACTCTGAACCTCACCTTCCCGACATGATTACTGAAGACAAAATGGGTACATAGGAAATTGTGGCGAAGAAAGCGGATAGTGCCTGGCTATCAAAAGATACAGCATCTGGGGTCTTAAAGGCTTTCAGGTAAACAAGGAGCCATCTATCAGGGTAGCAAATAATTCCACATGGAAGAAGCAAACCAACCTGTGGGATCAGGTATATTAAAGATCCCAAACAATTATATCATCATGAAAGAGGGGCGCTGAAGTGGAAACTCAAAGCCCATCTATAGACAATTGGACATCTCCTGACAGAAGGGTTACAAGGAAGGGACAATTTGGGTAGATCTGAGTATACAATAGCTTTCAACACATGGAATTCAGGACAGATAAAACCTCAGGAACAGTAGTGGGAGTAGGATATTGTGAGAGGACAGGGAGTGGGGAGGAGGTTAATGGGAAAGAGGGGAACCCGTCACAAGGTTGGGGATATAGCCCAACCCCCAAGGGAATGAATAGTAGAAATATGGGTGAAGGGGGACAATGGACAATGTAAGACATGAAATAGCAGCAATAATATATAATTGATGAAAGATTCACAAGGGTGGTAGCATGGGAGAGGAAGAGAAAAGGGAGCAGCTGATTCCAAGTGTTCAAGTAGAAAGAAATTGTTTCATAAATGTTGATGGCATCATATATACAAGTGTGCATTATACAATTGAGTGATGGATGATTATAAGATTTGGAAAAGTCACCCAATAGAATGATTAGTAAAAGAAAAAAGGGAAAGAAAAAACGCTCTGGAGCACAAGTCTACTGTGACACACATGAACTCACCATGCATCAGAATGGACAGGGCAGCAACTAGTCCAGTCGAAGCCCAGATTTCAATGCTAAACCCTTCTAGAAAGATGTGATGCAGTTGAGTTTGGGCTCCATTCTTCCCATAAGAAATAACTGAAAACAGATTAATTCATTTTCAACCCACCAAGTTTTTATCCTTACCTTGCCTTTTTATGCAAAACACTACACAGGAATTTCAAAGTAAATAACTTCAGAGTTAAATAATATAATTTGAATAAGAAGCACAACATTTTAAAAGTTTTTTTAACAACTACAGTTTTAGTCTGGGTAGACTAAAGTAACAAATCCATAGAAACTCATATGTGTGTAAGGCAGAGTTTTATATGACAGTATTATTGCACATTGAGAAAGCATCCCAACTCAGTCCAGTCCAAGCCCATAAGTCTGATAATAGCCCATATGTCTGGTACCAGGCAATATAGTCCTCTTTAGACTCAGGAAAACCATGCAATGACACCAAACGCAGGATGATCACAGGCCACGGGGTACATTGTCTTTGGATACAGTGGCATTGTAAGCATCTTAGCATGGCAGGGGTCTCCATATGGCTGTTCCCTTTTTCGGGGGTATGGGGTCTATCAGCAGAGTGCCATGTGTCCTGTCAGAAGAGTGTCTCCAAGGAAATGAGCTGAGTCTCTTCTGCCTCCAAGGAGGAAAAACCAGATTCCTCAGAATTCTCAGGAGAAAGCAGTGCCCACACAGAGGTATCATTGACTCTGGTCCAACTGACAGACTAGACTTTACTCCTTCACTCTTAATCCTCTCACGTTCCAAATTGGCACCAGATGATGTTCTCCCACATACAGCATAGCCCATACCTTGATACTGAAGAGGATCTGGATCTGTGGCTACAGATATGGAGAAGAGAGATGGAGAGGGAATCATTGTTTGGAAAGAAATTCCCTTGCATCAAATAACTGGTAGCTGTTTTTCTTTTTGCAATTTTTCATGAGGGCCTGGCTAGCTTTCTCTCTCTCTCTAAAAAATATATTAATAATCTGTCAAATGTGGTCTGCTGTTCGCATCACCTTAAATGTTTTCTAACAGGGTTTACTAAATCACCATCCACAATATTGATAACATGGTTAACCAGTTCCTTTTCATGATGATTCTTTTCAAAAAATCTCTT